>PQFF01000035.1:223049-238808 GCA_003547095.1 Diversispora epigaea | reverse complement strand
TTTTTTTTTTTTTTTTTGTGAAGACCATTTTAAGGAATGCTTCATTTGCTTAAAGTGGAGAAATCTGTAATAAACGAAGTAATATATTACTATTACAATTTTTTTTTAATTTACATTGTGTATAGACGAATTAGGTCTTTTTTTAAGGATATTATTCTATTGTTTTCTATCGTTTCCTATCGTTTCCTATCGTTTCCTATCATTTTTTTCTAGTTTTTACGTCACAACCTTCATAACCTTAAAAACAGTAACATCGCACAAAGAAGAATAAGTAGAAAAATATATCCACCTAATGGTTAGTAATCCTATTTTTACTATTGCAATTATTATGATAAGCACCTGATTTATCATCAAAATATTGGTTATTAAAAAAATATTAAAAAAAAAATTAATTAAATTAAAGAATTCACCACTATATTACCATTAACCAAAAATTAAAAATTTTTTAAAATAAATAAATAAAAGATAAAACTTATAAAATGTTTAGCGAAAAATAATTATTTTCTCAGTGGAGTGGTATAACTTCGTTTTGGAGGTTGCGGCGGTCTTGCACTTACACGACCATTACCGAATATTGAGTTAGTTGGTGTAGTATTACTTCGTTTTGGAGGTGGTTTCCAATATTTGGTGTTAATTGGTGGTGGAGTTCCAATATTATAAACCACATTTGTACTTTGTAATGGTTTATAACCTTCATCTTTCGGTGGTGGGAGTGGTGGAGGAGATATATTATTTTTATTGTCGTTGCTTTCGTTATTTTTATTATTATTTTGATTATTATTCATAACTTTAGGACTATTTGAATTTTTATTAAAAATATTAACCGTTTCAGGGTTTATAATAGGTTTTGTAATAACCAAAGGATGTAATATTTTAGGTCCAGGTATAGTATCCTCATAATCTTTTGGCAACATGTCTGGTCGATAATCTCCGCCAATGATCATTTCTTCCACTCCCAAAATTTTTCTCTTAATTTTCTTCACTAATATTCTTGGTGGTTGAATCAAACATCCTGGAAAAATCAAGAGAAGAATAAGGCGAAGGATCGCACTAAATTTCATATCAAGGAGTCGTCCATGTATAATAAATAGGCAATAAACTGTAAAATGAGCAATGAAAAATAAAATGACAAAAATAAGGTGAATAATGGAAACGGCAGTTCGTTCAGGTTGAAGTTTAGTTTGCTTACGGATATTATATAGAGGAAAGACAGTATATAAAAATGTCAAAAAAGCTGCAAGAAGACTAAATCCTAAAGTAATTTTTTCAAATATATAATGTGGTTTTGTTAATTCATTTAGTACTAATTGTATTGCAGTAAAAACTGAAAATCCAAAGACACCAAAAGTAACAATAATAGGAGCATATATTAATATTGTTTTCACGATGTTATACTCCTGATAGAAATTGGTTCCCACTTGAAGTAAAACGTAACATGAAAGGATAGCGGTCATTGAAGTACCAATGAAATGAAGACATAACAAATCATTATTAAATCTTTCTATAACTCCAAGGGAACGTAAAAAGTCTAAAATGTTAAGAGCGACGATAATGATGGAACCCGAAAAACATGTTAAATGCATTAAACAATTAAAGCTTTTAAAGGCACGGAAAATTATGTAGGCAGTACTTATAACGGAAAAAAATATGCCGATGGAATTTAGGATTATACAAAGTAAAATGTAATCCATTGGTGTGTTTATAATTTTTTTTTTGTTTTTTGTTTTGGTGTATAATAAATCATTAACACAAAGATTTTTAAAGTTATTATTATATATTACAAATCTGGTTTCTTGTAAGAAATTATATATACAATACAAGTATAATCGAATAGTGATATATCGAAGAGATCAACTCTGGGTAATTATTATTATGTGACGAATATATAATTGGAGATAAACAAATGTGAAAATGAGAATTTGTGCGATATTTTCGAGACGTTCCTGCGTCCTACGTCTTGAGTCTAAATTTGTTAATTCTTTTTATCAAACTTTCGTTTTTACTTAGAAATTTATCTATTTTCAGATTGACATATTAACTAATAAAAGAATTAATCAAAAGGGAAAGGAGGGAAAAGGGAGGGAAGAGGGAGTGAAGGGGGAGGGGAAAAGGTATGCGAAGAGAGAAAAAGGGAAAGAGGGAGAGGAAAAATTGAAAAAAAATCATTATTTTTATTTTTTATTATTTTCTATTTTTATTATTTTATCCAACTAAATTTAAACTAGATTTAATGCATTTAATGCGGAATTTCAATAAAAAAAGAAAATATAAATTATATAAATTGTGCCGTTAATATAATCGTCATTCAAGGAATTGGTCAGAGATTTATTATTCTAAAAAAAAAAAACTAAATAAAAAGATTTTAATATATATTTTCGTTATACGAAATTGGCAAGCAAAATGAATTTGTGAAATCATAGAAACGAAGGATATAATTATTGAATGTTTCAGAGATGAGGATCCTAAAAAGGTACTGTAAAATTTTTTTATTATTGATTAGATCTTCGTGTAATCTTATTGAGTAACCTTGATTTGGAGTACAAGAAAATGGTATATATATAGATGTCACGAACGAATTTTCAAGGGTTAAATACTAAGCCACAACAAGAAATTGTATTATCAAGTTAGTTTTGCTCGGTTGATAATGTTTTTCTACTTTAACTTTGACAATTTTTCTTGATACAGAACTATTGCTGATTAGTATTAACATTTATTAACATTGGTTTAAATTTTCTTTGGTGGCTACAATAACAATATTTTAAGTCAATTCTATTTTATTAAATTTATATAAGGGCATTCCTCTATACTAATGCGTCGATTTTTGAATTGATCTTGAATAAAGACTTTATGCGAAGAGTAACAAACGCGAACTGAGAGTCAAGTGCAAAAAAAATATTCATGAATAATCACTAACCTGCTTATGTTGAAGTCTATTTTCACAGGAAAGAGTCTTTGTTATTTCACATCACACTATTCCCATAATTTTTCTTTTCTTTTTTTTTTGTTGCACAGCCCATCCCAGGAATCCAAGGAGAAACGACACCCCTCGGATGTGCAACGCGCGAGAAACGACCTTAAGTAACAACACCCCAAAGAAGACTCTTTTACAATAGTAGCCTGAGCTGCGCATGTTACTAGAAAACCAATAACAATAGAAAATATCTGGTTGGCTAGTAAATTTGTGTTATGCTGCGCCGGATGACCTGTTTCATCTTCCATTTTCCTTTTACTATCTCCCTCAGCGTGGTCAAGAATCTTTTCCGTCAAATTGCCATTACAAATGTATAATCAAGGGTTTCAAGAAAGCCATTGTATGATTATTATACCAGTTGTGTATTTTCGAAATAAGCGCGTCTATACATATATATATTACAGTCATAACTCTTTTTAGCTCTAAAATCGTACATAGAATACGGCTCTTATCAATCCGATTCAACAAGTCACCACCTAAAACAGAATTTCTTGCATTTGAATTTTTAGACATCCGTTATATTTTAATGTCGTTAGTAGCATGCAAACACGGAAATACGGCAAAGCACCGGATCTTCATATATTTTTAGAAATATGTATATCGTGTAACATAAATGAAGGGCATGTAATGTAGATCCCGATTTGATTTAAAATAAGGCAATTGTTTCAGAATTGATTACTTCGATTACTGAAAAGTTAAATTAAACGCACATTGATGTAAGTAAAACTCGGAGTTAAACACATTCACTGAAAATTCTTACTTTTTTGAACCCCTGAAATCTTTTCACTTTTATTGCAGCGTGCCCCATATAATATCCTAAGGCTTTTTATTGGGTATACTGATATTTTCTTGGCTATAATATCAGTAAAAATGACACTTGCCGATACCAACACACTATTATGATGTTTCTAACCTTTGCCTCTCCTGCATCAAGTTGATTTATAATCCTTCATATAAAAAAACGATTTGATATTAGTTAAATTGTTATTGATTATATAATATTAATATTTATTATGTCAAAGTTTCAAAAGTTGTAATGTGACTTCCCCCCCCCCCCCGTTAAGTTAGTAAACACCTACATACAGTCAGAAATTAAATAATCTTGTCATTTTATTTACACAATTCATCGATTATCTTTGAATTTATTGATTCAAAGTAACAATTTTTTTTAATTTTTTTTACTTTCTTTTTTCTTTACCTAAAAATTAAATTTCCTAAGAATTAGGCCTTTTCTCGTTTAGAATAATTCTAAACGCACGAGAGTGAAAATGTACTGCATAATACAATTTATATAAGGAAATATTTTACTAGCCATATTACTTTATTACAATATGCATAAAACTCTCTACTACATTAATAATTATCTGTGTACTATATTAACATATTGTAAAAATTGTGGGGTGTACGAAAAGCAATTTTCGACATTAATGTATTTTTTCACTCGTTAAATAACTTCTTAAAAAAAAATAAAATGAAATAAATCCATGACTTTCAAAAAAAAAAAAGATTATATTAAATTTTGGTTTATTAAGAATATATATATAAAGAATTTTATGCTGCCTACATACAGCCAGTTTAAAAATTTTTTAATTTTTTTAATTTTTAATTTTTAATTTTTTTTTTTTTTAAGATACCCAGTTTTTAATTGAGTTCAAATGAATATTATCAAGCTCTAGTTCGAAATCTTCCACCTCCAACTCCACCTCGATCGCCCTCTCGATAATTATCTCCTCTATTATTATTACGTTCAAATCTATCTTCTCTTTCTTCTCTATCACGTTCTTCACGATCATTGTTTTGTCCTGAACCGTTAGTGTTACGTCCACCTCTAGGACTATTGTTTCCCCGCCTACGATTATCTCGATTTTGTCGATGCCTTCGATCACGATAATCAGAATGTGGTGGTGATGGTCCTCTACGATATTCCCGTTCTCTTTGTTGTCTAGTATCATTTTGATTCCAATTTCTTCTATCTTCTTGATCTCCCCATTGAGATTTATTTTCGCTTCGATTTACATGATCTATTGGTGGTCTATTATTATTATTATTATTATTATTATTATTATTAGAATCCCATTCCCATGTAGGTGGTCTATTATTATTATTGTTATTATTATTGATATTGTTATTATTACTACTACTATTATTATTGGTATTATTTGTATTATTTGTATTATTAGTATTAGTAACCACTTGATCCCACGGTGGTCGATTATCTTGTGGTGGACCCCATTTAGTAAAATCTTGTACACCGGGAGGAAGAGAAGGAGGACGTCTGTTATCTGATGGAAAATGTGGAAATTCATTTGTTACAGGTGGTCCGTATGGTTGCAATGGTGGTTGTTGGGGAGGAGGGCCTTGTTGGGTAAAATTTGAAGGTGGATGTTGATAAAATTGGTCAAATTGAGGAGGAAATCCTTGAGGTATTGGTCCTTGTGATGGTCCCTGCGGTCCCTGTGGCGGTCCTTGTGGCAGGGGTTGTGACAAACCTGATTGGGGTTGTGGCGGAGGTGGCATGAATTGGGGTTGGTTTGGTCCAGTTGTAGTCGGATAACGTGACGGGAATTGAGTAGGTTGCATATGTAATTGTGGTGGTCGCTGCGGAGGCGGAATACCAAAAGATGCAGGGGGACCACCAGTATTAGGAGGTGGTGGTCTATTAAACTGTGGAGGAGGTTGTTGAAATTGTGAAGGTGGGGGTGTATTTTGATTAGGAGGAACCGATTGATTTAATAACGATTGTAATAATCCAGGGAGAATTCCGTTTTGCGCAGTTGTGACTACTGGCATACTTGAAGGTATTGGTGATTGATTTTGTAATGGAGTTGACACAGCATTATATGCAATAGGTTGCGGTGCCACAGTAGGACTTCGTACTATAGAATTATTATTAATCAAACTTTTCCCAATATTTGATTGGGTCACGCTACCCACCTGACTAATAGTGGTGGTTTCTATCTTTTCTTTTTTAATTGGTCGTGCAATTTTCTGTGTTAAATCACGTGGACGTTTTGATTTCGCAGATTCAACATCAACAATAACAACTGCACCCAATAATAATTTTGTTTCACGTTTTTCATTATTTTTTGATAAAAAAATCTCATCATGATCTAAAAAGGTAACAACATCTGGTACTTTATCTTTTGGTTCTAATGGTATAATATACATTTCTCTAACAGTACTATATGCGTTTGCAACCCGACCATAACGAACTACTCTATCCTTTGGAGAATAACGTAAATAATTAAAAATTAAATCAAACTGTTCCTTATCAGTAGGATTATCTTCACTAGGTTCAAATTTGATAAATGCAACATCTTTTGAAGGTGAACACCAACAATCAATTAAATAAGTATCCGCCTGTTCAACACGTGAAACGTGACCATTGCATCTTATAGACGCAGCAAGAAATTCTTCCCAATTGCGTTCTTTATCCCTCTTTTTTGCGGCAACAAGTGTTGCTTGACCAGAAAATCTGGAAACTCCATCATATAATAATCGTCCTTTCCAAATAGGAGGTAATTTAGTAACCGACATGTTAGGAGTGGGACTGGGAGGATCACCGGGTGGAGTATGTGAGGGGCTCATGGTAGGTGAAATTGGAGATTTAACTTGAGGAGAAAGTGGTAGTGTATTATCCGGAGAATCCACTACCATTGCTGTGGGACTAGCATCAATTTCAATATTATTATTATTTGTATCATTATTATTATTATTATTATTATTATTATTATTATTATCGTTATTATTATTTTTCCGTGAAGCTTGTTGTTCATCATTACTTTGAGGGGTGACCTGAGAAAAATTGTTAGTCGAATTATTTGCGTCATCAACATTGGTCCTAATAGAGAAAGGATCATCTTTTGAAGTATCACTATTTGCAGACAATAAATTAACATTATCACTCGTACTTAACTTCCGTTTAGGAATTAAGTCTTCTACTGATATTTTTGGCCTTACATTTGTAGAGGCATTAAATGTGGTATTTGAATTAGATGATACAGTTGAATTAGTATCATGTGCATCATGTTTAGGAGAATCACGTCCAGCTTCTATTATTATGAATTCACCCTTATGGGTTTTCTTTATCCTTGGTCCATTTAAATCTTCGGCTTTTAGAACCGACTGTTGCATACTTTCTCTACGAACTTTTACCATCAAAGATTTTTGTTCGGGATTTGCTAATTCCTCAGTGGACATCATCACCAATCTTATTGGTGGAATGTCACCTTTAACAACTTGCATTAATAAATCTTCATTTTTAGGATGACCGAGACTGGTTAGAATATTTCTAAATTTTGATTTATATGTTTGTCCTAAACCATCACGATCATTTTTTGTAGAGAAATTGTCATAAATAGATTCCTCAATACGTCGCGCAAGACGCTGCGCAAGTTGTTCAGGACTTTCCTGTGAATCAGGTAATTCACCTTTTTGTTTTAATTCCGTATATTTTTTCGTAAAAAGACTAACAAATTTTTCCATACAAATATTACGAACTTTTGTAGTTCCGTCTCCGGAACTTCCGGACGAAGTTTTTCGTTGAGGAATAGGGGACTTTTTTATTTGAATTGAAGTCGTTCTATTTGCTAAAAGAGCTGAATTCATGGTCATAGATTGTGTTCTATTACTCATTGTAGTAGTAATAGGAACACTTGATGGTGTAGTTTTATTCATTACTATTGAAGGTGTAGTTTTATTCATTACCATTGATGATGTAGATTTTGGAAGTACAGGGCGTTGTATTTTTTTAGGTTCAATTAAGTTTTGAGGTGAAGATTTTGATACCTCTGGCCCCTTTGTCTTCTTGATCTCCAGAATTTGGCTATGTAAAGAACAACCATCACTACAATAAAGATTATTCTCACGAGCTAAATTTAAACAATCTTTATATAAACATTTCGTAATAGGCTTTGGTTTCTAATATTTTTGATAACATGAAAATTTTACATAAATATACGTTATCGATATAACAAATATATTTATTGACATAAAAAAAATATGATCTGATGATACTTACAGGTTCTTCGATCAATAATGCCTTTGGGTCTATACCGGTCGCTTCTGCCATTGGGCGATCATCTAAATATATTAAATTGGATTTTAGTAAATGAATCTAAATTTTTATTACATCATTTAACGAGAGAGAATTTATAAATCATCCATCAACATCACACGTGATGTCATGGGATTTGTGTTACCATAAATTCTGTGTTACATTTATATAATAAAAAAAGAGAAATATCACTTTTGAACACACCTTTGATTAAACCAATGAGAGCAGGATTATCTACTTGACATTTAGGACAATGATATTTGTCCACCTCTTGGGCCTGCTGCGGCGTAATATTTACACAATCACAGTGAAACCTATATATATATATTGGAACACATTCAAAATATACAATATAAAATATAAAAAAAAATATAAAAAAAAATGAGAAATTGTACAGGATTCATCATATACACTTTTTTTTTTTTGATAATTCATAGGCCAAAAATTTATGAAAAATTATTAATTTATTATCCGCGATTATTATTAGTAAAATTGAAACTTGCCACTCATTGCACGAATCACATTCAACCATGACTCCAAAAGTAGAACCACGACATATACAATAAGGCCCGTCATCAACTTCCCCTTGACCTTTTTTAGGTCTTTGTCTTCTCGTCCGAGGTTGAATTCCAGGTGTTGGACGTGCTTNTCATTTAACGAGAGAGAATTTATAAATCATCCATCAACATCACACGTGATGTCATGGGATTTGTGTTACCATAAATTCTGTGTTACATTTATATAATAAAAAAAGAGAAATATCACTTTTGAACACACCTTTGATTAAACCAATGAGAGCAGGATTATCTACTTGACATTTAGGACAATGATATTTGTCCACCTCTTGGGCCTGCTGCGGCGTAATATTTACACAATCACAGTGAAACCTATATATATATATTGGAACACATTCAAAATATACAATATAAAATATAAAAAAAAATATAAAAAAAAATGAGAAATTGTACAGGATTCATCATATACACTTTTTTTTTTTTGATAATTCATAGGCCAAAAATTTATGAAAAATTATTAATTTATTATCCGCGATTATTATTAGTAAAATTGAAACTTGCCACTCATTGCACGAATCACATTCAACCATGACTCCAAAAGTAGAACCACGACATATACAATAAGGCCCGTCATCAACTTCCCCTTGACCTTTTTTAGGTCTTTGTCTTCTCGTCCGAGGTTGAATTCCAGGTGTTGGACGTGCTTGATTCGCAAATCGTGTTCCATATGAATGACCAGTGTGTTGTGGAGGTTGAGGTGATTGAGTTGGTTGAGATGATGATATTTGAGGTTGTTGTTGAGTTGGTGATTGTGTTTGTTGCGTTTGTTGTGTTTGTTGTGTTTGCACAGATGATTGTGAATGAGGTTGTGCCATTAGAGCAGGATCGATAAGAAATTGAGTAGCTGCATCAGGATTTATAAGTATAGTTTGAGAATTATTATCCTGAACTGTTTGTACAGCATCATGAATTGCAAGAGTTGATGGATTCCATCCCTCTGTAGTCATTTGATTTTCTTCCGTACTGATATTCCATATCATTTGTTGACTATCTGACATAGTATCAGGGGCATCATTGACAAACTCATCAAAATGTATATAATTCAAATCTTCAACAGTAAACCCATTACGATTTTCTATTGTATTACCACCTAAACCTCCGAGCGATTGCCCGTCATGCCTTTCGTTTTCATTTATATAATGTGTCATAGATATGTTGTCCATTTCCTCCGAAATTACCATATGATCATCAATTTCTCCCCCGAAAGGCAGATTTACATAATTATTTATTTCATTATTTTCCATTATTTGAACTAATAACTTTTGATATTAACTGTAAATATAAATATAAAAGGAAAAATAATTAATTATTTGAAATAAAGCGAAAAAAAAAAATCGTCATGCAGGTAAATCGGTTATAGTGCATACCTTTGACAAAAGGTCAAGGACAACCCGTTTTACAATAACGGTACGATTAATCAATTTATATTTTACAATGAAACTATCAATTCTTAATTGTGATATTAAAAATAATGCAATACACTTATTCTTAAACTTTCACAATGAATGAAAAAAAATAAAATGAAAAATCTAGATCACTGTCTAGAGACGTTATATTTCTTGTTAAAATAATTTTATTTAAAACAGCACAGCGATCTTAATATTTCGACCCCGATTTCTTAAATAAACAACAACAAAAACTTTGGATTAACAAAAAAGTTGGCACACTTAAGTTTGTTGTCGAGGGAAATTTTGAAAATTTTTTTTTTCAAGGGATGAGCTTCAATTTTTATTTATAATACGCCAAAGTCTCACAGTTAAAATGTGGAAATTCCTAAAAAGTAGCCAATCATCATATAGCTTTACAGTTTAAACATTAATTTTATTATATTAAAGCCATTTTATTCTCACGTGACAACCCAAGGCTTAGGCTTTTGGCTGAGTTGCTTCACTTAACTTCTACTACATTATGTAAGAATAATGATAAAATTTACTATTAAATTCTAATTTATTAATAAAAATTATTTTAATTCAAATTCCTTAACTCAGTCAATATTACTTCGATCTATCATTATTTGATTTGTCTCATTTAGAGAAAATCAAATATAAAATAATTATTACAGAATCTTCTCATCTTCTCAATGAGAAGAATTCTAAGTTATTAATACAATTATTTGTTACTAATACATTTCACAGTATTACAGAGTAATATTGCAAATAACATATTTGGGTTGATGAACAAAAATTTGGCTATTTTATTTAGCAAATCTATCTATTTTGGTTCATTTTTATATTATATGTTTCTTTGCAAAACTCCATTGTCCTGTTTTTCTTCATTCATAAATGTTAGGGAATGGGGAAAATCTTTATTGAAAATCTATTCCATTTGTATCTAATTCTGAAAATGTGTGTTATATTTGAACATTAACAACTCTAACTTATTTATAATCTTTAATTAGAAAATGTATTCTACGATTATATAGCTTTTATTTCTATATGAGTTTAGAGTGTTTGACACAACACATTGTCGAGTATGATCGTTGGTTTTGTGTTGTGAAGGTAGAAGAGTATATATTGTATGAGTGATATATAGGGTCCAAAAAAATTTGGCATGTGATTAAATTTTATCATAATAACTTAACGAAAACACGCGCGCGTATACATTTTAATAACATTACGGTGTTAAAAAGATTAGTGTAGTGTGTGTAGTACATGTGTAAATTGCAATTTCTTTTGTTATTATAAGCAATATATAACATATCTATTAGCGTCACCTGGTGCAAAGTCTTGAATATTAAATGCCTATGTTGACGGGTACAAAGAAGAGAGTTGGAAGAACTAACGTCCAGACAAGAAGGAAAAATTTATAATTATTAATTTCAACTAATGTATTTCTCTAAATTTATATAATTTCAAATTTCGAATTTTATAAAAATAATATTAAGCAATATCTTTTATTATATAAACTTCAAACATATATTCCGAAATTTTTACAAAATAATCAAAAAAATTATTATTATAGAATCTAATCGATTTGAAAATTCTTTATCAGGAAATTATCCAAGTGATTGAATAATACAAAACACGTTTATATCGAGACGCGTAAAAATGCTTGAAAATAAAACATATACAAAGATATAATAAATAAACAAATATAAACTGAATGGTTTAACCTGAATTTTTTTATTGTATTTGATAAATAGTTTTAGATTCACATGTATCATCGTATCTTTGACAAAATTGGTCAACAAAAGTTATGAAACGATTTTTTTCGATGTGTTCTCTAATTTTCTTGAAAAATTGAGTATAATGATATAAATTATGGCTATAAAAAAAATATTTGGAAGATTCAAAAGATTTAGTTATCACATTTTATATATTATGGAAGATCATAAAATATCTATCATTTTTATTTAATTCATTTACCTCATCAACAACACAGTAGCCAACATCTCCCGTGTTCTTAACAAATGATGAATATATGCTCTTGTATGGTTTCGACATGCATAACATTTACATGAAGATAACAAAGGTCGAAAGTCTGTTTTATATTTTTCATCATGAAGATAGAGGAGCAGTGATTTCTCTGTATCGTCACTAATAAATTCCTCATTTTCTAATGTGAATATGAGTGCATTTCCTTCTTCAGTTTTTTTTGAAGGATAACTACCATCAAAAATATCAATTCCTTCAAAAATCCCTCTAAGAATATCCACTAAAAGAAGAATACTAAGAATATTAAGATTATTTCAAATAAATGTAATAATCTTTGAGAGCTTTTACCTGGATTCTCAAATCCATAGGCAATTCGAGGTTTATCATTTGGTAGATTATTTATTGAAATTTTTAATAAATCTAAACGTTCTCTTGATGTAGCCCCAAGACCATGACCATTTAATAAAAATCCTATTATATATATACATATTACACATATTATATGATTTTTTTTTTTAAAAGAAAAAAAAATTATCTTGATCAAAATTTTAAAAAAATAAATTTATTAATTTTACCAGCCACATTCTTGTTTGCAGTCTCTTGTGCCGATCTAATTCGTTCTTCATGATTATTATGTCCAACTACCGCCCCAAAAACCTGAATTCCTTCCTATAGTAAATATGTACAGCAGATATGAACAATAAATACATATAGTATTTTATTAATAATAAAAAAAATTAGGAATTATTGAACCTTTATGTTGGCTAATGCATAATCTAACCAATCCAAAGTTCTATTGACTGATTTCTTAATTCTTTTTAAACCTGGAGTTTTTTCAAAAGTAGTCATGTCTGCTAAACTTATAACTGCATCCGGATTATATGAATTAATGTATTTAACATAAGTATCTGATGTGATCTAATGATAAAAAAAAATATTAGTTAGTGAGAAATGAAATCTCGCTAAATATATTTTCAATATACTGTATTTTCAATATATTTTCTTTTCAATATATTTTCTTTTCAACATATCCTTTTTCAAAATGAAACAAATTAAAAATTCTTACTTTACAAACACCTTGAAGAGTGGAAACAGAGACAATTTTATCAGTGTTAAATGAAGCTTTTTTAAATTCTCCTGGATCACGAATATCAAAAAATAACATAAAATCCTCAAAATTAAAGAATTTATGCGCTCCATGTGGATATAAAGAGGACGGAGGAGGTTGAATATCTAAACTAAAAATAAAATCATTTTTATAACAAATCCCTTGAATTAATAAATTTTTAAGATGCACGAAATAATGTATGATTGAACCTCACAAATTTTCAAGTGGAATTTCCAATGCTTCAACAGGAATTTCGCGCAAATTATCTGGAGTCAAATGTGGAACTGAGCCACGGACGGTATAAGCTAGAAAATTTGGTGTACTCATAACTTTTCTTTCTTTGTTTCGCCAGCATATTATTCTGCCCAAACGAAAACATCGATCAGGTTTCACAATCAACTCAAAAGAAAATGTAGAAGCCATAATTAAAATATTCCTCGACTTTTTATATTGTGCAGTTCTTGGGAGAAATTCAAATGGCTTCGAAATTCCGAAAATCCTTGTACACACGTTGTGCCATGTGGATCATATGTTGCATATTTGTTGTAACCATCCATTTTATAATAATATTAGTGCCTATAACTTCGAATTTATCAATATATTCTTGTAATTTTAAAAATATGATATAAAAGTCGAACTGAAACTAATAAATTATATGTTACTATCTTATCTCTTCAAAAATAAGATAAAATCAAAAAAAAAATTATATTAACGGAATATCTATATTACTATATTTAAACAAGAGTTTTACTAGAAAAATAAAGTGGGAATAAATAAATGTATTTAATATTTACCATAGAAATTCACGCTCTTTAAACCTTCTTTAAGCATTTATACTCTTCAATCATTCATTGTTTTTTGCTATCATTTCTTGTTATAACCAAAAGTTTTATTTTATTTACTCATTTTGCTCACGTCGCGAATAATTGACTCGTTTACTTGACTAATAGATTCTTCTTTATAATAATAAACTTTAATTGATCATTTAAATTATCTTGGATAAAATAATATTTCAGTAAATTTTTTTTTGAAAGAAACAAGTAAATTTCAAAAAAGAAAATAAATAAATTCTTTATAATTTATAAACTAATCTAACTGATTTTATTATTGAGAAATAATCATGAAAAATATATTATTTTCTATTCTAATCAAAATAATTATTGTTGTGCTTAAAAGTTCTCATATATGAGAAATGCTAATAAATATTTATAAATTATTTATATTATTCTTTCTTAATTACATTACATTTCAATGAATAATTTATTTAAAAAAAATAATTTATAATGGGTGGGTATATATAACGTTTTAATTGAATATAAAAATAAAATAATTTTCTTATTATTTTAACTTATAGCTTAGCTTTATTTACCTATCGATTATTTCTTCTAATAAGTCCCAGGCTATTGCACTCCCATTTTCATTTGCTTTATTTAACCAATGTATAGCTTTTACAATATCTTTCTCAGTTCCACATCCTTGATAAAAATAATTTCCAACCATATATTGACCATCAGTGTAATCATCTTCTGCAGCTTTTTTATACCATTGAAATGATTTCACTTGATCCTCATCAATTCCTTTGCCATCTTTATAACAACATCCTAAATTATACTGTGCTAAAGAGCATCCTTTTTCAGCAGCCTTCAAATACCATTTAAATGCTTCTTTTACATCTTTACCATGATCATAACAATAGCCAGCATTACATATAGCAAAAATGTTTCCAGCAAGTGCCGATTTTACATACCATTGAAATCCTTTAGTTTCATCTTTTGATATTCCTTTTGCATTTGTATAACAACGACCAACATCATATTGCGCTACCAGGTATCCTTCTTCAGCAGATTTCAAATATAATTCAAATGCTTTTTCTTCATTTTTTTTAACACCAAATCCTACTTCATAACAATATGCTACTTTATTTAAAGCTATGAGTGATCCTTTCTCAGCAACTTTCGAATACATCTGAAATGCCTTTTTTCTATCGATTTTAACACCTTGACCATTTAAATGCATATTCGCAATATAAATGAATCCCATTTCATTATTGAATTTGTACAATTTCCTTAACGATGATGAAATATTTTTCATATTTATAATTTCATTAGTAGCTAAACTAAAGAATTCAAATGCCATTTTGACATCAAAAATAGTCCCAATACCATACAGGTAAAAAAATCCTATTAAGCTAGTAAACCAATAATGAGATGGATGTCTGATCATTTCATATAGAACTTTAACTGGATTTTTGTTGCATTCTCTAAAATATTTTTTGATCATAGTTGGATGCATTTTTGGATTTTGTTTTTCGTATAAATCAATGAAAAATTCAAATAAATCCTCAATAGACTTATTAATTTCGGTAGAGACATCATCATTTTGTCTTAAAAAATAAAATTTTATAACTTAATAAATGTTTTAGGAGATTTAAAAATGTATAAAATATATAAATTATAAATAATGCCACTTACTTATTTGACTTTTCCAATTTAACAGAATTAACTTCATCTATTATATCATTAGGATGTAGCCGAGAAGTTTCAACTCCAATGCTTACATCAGAAATAGTGATTTCAGAAAGATTTTTAACTACTTGAGAAATATCTGGTCGTGAATTTCCATCGTGCTTCCAGCAATCTGTTAAATAGATTTAATTTACATAAATAATTTATTAT
>PQFF01000035.1:185615-222902 GCA_003547095.1 Diversispora epigaea | reverse complement strand
TTATTTTAATAAATTGTTATAAATTTATACCAGTATATAGCTTTTGGTATTTAGAAGGTGTTCCTGGTATAATCATTTCTCTTTTGCCTTTTACAATGTTATTTAATAAATCAATGTTTGATGAGGACTCCATTTCAAAAAGAGGTTTTCCACTAGAAATCTCCCAGAGAATAATTCCCAAACTGAAAATATCCAAACATTTATTTTTTTCAATTGTGTTAGGATCAATATATTGGAATTTTAATGATTCAAATGTATGTTTAGATATTCCAAAATAATTTAGTTTAATATTCCCATTATGAACAAGAATATTTTCAGAGTTCTAATTAAATCGTAAAATAAATAAAATCAAAAATAATTCATTTATATTCATTATTTTTAAGTAAGAATATTTGACCAAATAATTACCAATTTTCCATGAATAATCTCATTGGAATGTAGATGCATCAAAGCATTTGCAATTTGTTTCGCAATATTCAATTTTGAAATCCAATCCATTTTTTGGAAATTTGTTATCAGATATTGACAAAGAGAATCATTATTAGGATATTCAAGAATAACCATATAATTATTAGAATTCTCTATAAAGATAAAATAAACAAATTAATAATTATTTATCTGTGCTAGTTAAGCATAAGATTTAAATATTTATATTTTAACCTTGTTCAGTAATACCGTAGAACCTAAGAATGCTATCATAAATTTCTAATTTTCGATGTCTTTTTATCTTATATAATTAAAAATAGTAAAATAGAAAAAAAATCAAAAGCAAATTCAATAGTAGAATAAATAATTCAATTAACTCACTTCATTTATTAAATTATCCAAAGTAAATTTATCATTTAAAGAAACACATTTAAGAGCAACAGTTTTTTGAGAAATTTTAAAAGTAGCTTTATAAACATTTCCACCAATTAATTTTACATTCTCAAATTCCGAATATTGATAAAATGGGATATTTTCTTTTCGAAAATTATCTTTGATAATCAAATTGTCTATCCAGGTCTTGTTTTCTTGAGGCATGCTAATATTATTTTATTGGTTTGGTAAATGAATACCGCGCCAATTTATCAAATTTTGTGCGCTATTTTAATTTTCCATTAATCAGCACACATTTTCCAAATATATAGAAATAATTTTAAAAAAATTTTTGGTTTTGAACTACAAAAAAAAAAATCTCATGCGAAACTTGTAATATTAAGTATCTAAATACACAAATATTATGTTTGTCAGTTTTGTCAAGGTATTTGGATGCGTAACCTATTTTCCAAAAAAATTTCGATTATTAAAAAGATAATCATATTACAGTACTTGTGTCGGTAAAAAATATAGGAATTTTAATAAATAGAAAAATCTTTTACCTAATCTTTCTTTTGCTTCATTTTTGATAATTTCTTCAATAATAACATGCAAATTCAAAGATCAAGAAATAGATTCGTTATTCACACAGGTAAATCATCTCTCAAGTTTGTATGTAATCCATGACATGAATGTTGTATTGAAATAGATACTTATCTTAAAGAAAAAAATTCTATTATTTACATTATTCGCATTATTTGTTGAGACAACTAGAAATTAGTAAAAAAATTAACTCTTCCAGTATGAAATATTCAAACACTATCATATACTTTTTCCTAGATCTATTATGTATATATAAATTTTCAATATAAATTTTTTATTTTTTTTGAAATAATCCTTATTCTTGCAAGCAAACAAATAACAAAATAATGATAATAACAGATTATTACACGTTACCCGAAGTATAAATTTATCATTAAGTTTTTTGATAACTTTCTGAATCTTTTCAAAATGCTTTAAACTCTAGCGAAGAAAAGAATTTTATTCATTTATAATCATCGAATTTCAACATTACATATTATGTAGGAACAGAATCAACCGGATATTCCATAACAGAGGCATTAAGATATTCAACTGAAAGATTATGTTATGTTATCCAATTTATATATATATATGAAAATGGCAATTATCTTTTTGATTTTTTAAAAAAAATAGGTTACGCATAATTGGTTATCTTGAAAAAACATGAAGAGCAAAAGGGACGAATTTAATACAGTTCACCACCACCACCATACATTTCATTAGGTACTTCTAATTAAAGATTTATTATGTTTTCAATTTTTTAAATTTTTACCAAAAAATGTGCTTCTTAAAATGGAAAATTATTGAATGTAATGTATGAAATAACCACTGCAGTTTAGTAATTTATGAATGATTAATCATGCCTCAAGAAAATAATCCTGAAGCCATAAGAGAATGGGAGATTTGGATGGACAATTTGATTATTACAAATAATTTTCAAAAAGAAAATATCCCATTTTATCAATATTCGGAATTTAAGAATGTAAAATTAATTGGTGGAAATGTTTATAAAGCTACTTTTAAAATTTGCCAAAAAACTATTGCTCTTAAATATGTTTCTTTAAATGATAAATTTACTTTGGATAACTTAATAAATGAAGTGAGTTAAATTAAATTATTCATGCTATTATTCGAATTTGATTTTAATTTTTTTAATTATATAAGGTAAAAAATTAGAAAGTCATGATAGCATTCTTAAGTTCTATGGCATTACTAAGCAAGGTTTAATATAGATATTAAATTTAACGCTTAATAAGCACTGATAATTCTCATTAATTTCTTTTTTTATAGAGGATACCAATAATTATATGATTATTCTTGAATATTCTAATAATAGTTCTCTTTGTCAATATCTGATAACAAATTTTCAAAAAATGGATTGGATTGCAAAATTAAATATTGCGAAACAAATTGCAAATGCTTTGATGCATCTACATTCCAATGAGATTATTCATGGAAAATTGGTAATTATTTGGTCAAATATTCTTACTTAAAAATAATGAATATAAATGAATTATTTTTGATTTTATTTATTTTACGATTTAATTAGAACTCTGAAAATATTCTTGTTCATAATGGGAATATTAAACTAAATTATTTTGGAATATCTAAACATACATTTGAATCATTAAAATTCCAATATATTGATCCTAACACAATTGAAAAAAATAAATGTTTGGATATTTTCAGTTTGGGAATTATTCTCTGGGAGATTTCTAGTGGAAAACCTCTTTTTGAAATGGAGTCCTCATCAAACATTGATTTATTAAATAACATTGTAAAAGGCAAAAGAGAAATGATTATACCAGGAACACCTTCTAAATACCAAAAGCTATATACTGGTATAAATTTATAACAATTTATTAAAATAAATATATTCATAATAAATTATTTATGTAAATTAAATCTATTTAACAGATTGCTGGAAGCACGATGGAAATTCACGACCAGATATTTCTCAAGTAGTTAAAAATCTTTCTGAAATCACTATTTCTGATGTAAGCATTGGAGTTGAAACTTCTTGGTCACATCCTCATGATATAATAGATGAAGTTAATTCTGTTAAATTGGAAAAGTCAAATAAGTAAGTTGCATTATTTATATTTTAAATTTCTTTAAATCCCTTAAAACATTTATTAAGTCATAAAAAAGACAAAATGATGAACCGGAAGTTCATTCCGATTCTCCTTTTATTGATGTCTCTACTGAAATTAATGAGTTTCTTAAGGATTTATTTGAAATTTTCATTGATTCGTACAAAAAACAAGTTCAAAGTATGCATCCAATTACGATCAAAAATTATCTTAGAGAATGCAACAAGAATCCAGTTAAAGTTTTAAATGAAATGATCAGACATCCTTCTTATTATTGGCTTACTAGCTTAATGGAATTTTTTTACTTTTATGGTATTGGGACTGTAATTGATTACGAAATGGCATTTAAATTCTTTGGTTTGGCTGCTAATGAAATAACTGATATGAAATATAACTCATTTACTAATTTATCACTTAGGAAATTGTACAACATCAACAAAGAAATAGGATTAATCTATCTATTTAACTGGTCGTTGTGTTAGAAAGGATATGAAAAAGGCATTTCAGATGTATTCTAAAGTATCTGACGAAGGGTCCATTATAGCTTTACACAATGTAGCATATTGTTACGAAGGAGGATTTGGTGTTAAAAAAAATGAAGGAAAAGCATTTGAATTATATTTAAAATTAGCAAAAGAAGGATATCCTGTAGCGGAATATGATGTTGGTCGTTTTTATTCAACCAGAAAAGGAATATCAAAAGATGAAGCTAAAGAATTTCAATGGTATATAAAATCTGCACTCGCTGGAAACATTTTTGCAATGTGTAATACCGGTTTTTGTTATGATTATGGTACAGGTGTTGAAAGAGATGAAGGAGAAGCATTTAAATGGTATTCGAGGGCTGCTGAAAAAGGACATTCTTTAGCACAGCATAATTTAGGATGGTGTTATAAAAATGGTGAAGGAATTGAGAAAAATCAAGCGGAAGCATTTAAATGGTTTGATAGAGCTGCGAATAATGGTTATATTGATAGTCAATATATGGTTGGAAAATACTTTTATGAGGGATGTGGAACCGAGAAAGATATTGTAAAAGCCATATGCTGGTTAAATATAGCAAAGGAGCGTGGGGATTCATATGCAAATGATTTATTGAAAGAAATAATCAGTAAGGGGATAAAGTCGTAAGTTAGAATAATTTGAAAAAAAATTCTATTTAACTATCACATTGTATATTTATTTGCATTATTAATAAAATACCCATCATATATATTTTTTTAAATAAATTATTTATTGAAATATTAAATTATAAGTTGTTAAGAGTAATAATTATTCTGATTAAAAAAAAAAAGTAATAGTCGGTACTGTATAAGATATGCTAAAAATAAAGGAGAAATGAAAGATATTCTCGAACCTCGACAATTCCTTTCTACGGAAAAGAATCCAGAACATGCAGGAAAATTACTCACCTGGATTCAAGATACGATACGACAGTAACTGGAAAATTACATGATCCTGTTTATGGAAGTACCGGAGAACGTAATTCTAGGGCTTTCTTAAACCTCACGGAATTACTCCTAAGATGCTAAGAAAAATAGGAGTTAAACATGCTTCCAGAGTTCATGGGAGCCAAAATCCAACTTCCCAACATCTCGATTTGCGTAGCATTGAGACATAAAATAGACCACTTTGATGCGGGAAAAAATTATGCAATTACTGATACTTCTGACTCGGATGAGTCGAAACATATGTAAGTAAATCCCCGAAAAAATATACTATTTGCTTTATTGATACAAATAAAATACATAAAATATGTATGAGATACACAAGTGCATGGTGAGAATTTCGAATACTTAAATAAATTCAAATGGAATTACATATTTATTGTTTGAAGATAGGATCATTTGATAAATAATTTAATAATATAATATTAATTGGAAATGAAGATTGAAATAGAATAATAGGGTTACATAATAGAATAATAGAATTATATGAATATTAGAAGTAATATGTAAATTGTATGATTTAATATTGAAAAGACTAGCTAATTTCAAGGCTCACATTTCATAAGGACCGAATATAAATAACAATAAATTAAACGTGCTCTCGTTAGCACCACAAAATTTAAATTCTAGACTTATACACCAGCACCATAATCCACCCTGAAACTTGAAGTAGAGTAAATGAATTCTTTGTTATTCGGTCCTCCTCCACCACATATTGTCTGTGAGTCCCCTGAGCAGTCATATTCTTTATAAAATGTGGAGCAAACGAAGCCACCATCGCATATATTGCCACAATGATTGCAATCAGGAGGATCAAGACATATAAACCTCATACAACCAAAAACTCCATAATTCGTTAAATTATCATCAAATTTGGTTCCTTCTAAATTAGTACAGTTTCCGACCCTTAAGCCACCCCAGGTTTGTGAATAGGGGTCTCTTGGAAATGGAGAAGATGCTGACGCAGAAATCCAAAGTGGTGCACCGCAGGTACCGGCGGTAGCACGTACGATGAGTAGAGAAAACTGTAATTACGGACAAAGAAAATCCAATTATTCGGTGTCAAAAGCATTGGTTAAAATATAATTTAAAGGATTTTTACCACAGTAATAAGCATTAACTTGTTTGCAATCATTCTTGTCAATTTTTAATGTATTTTTTTTGTATGAATCTAAATACCGAGTTTGTTTTTGACCCTTTTTATATGCGTTTAGCTTAAGAGATGCTTTTTGTGAAAATAATTAAATGAATAAAATTCCAAAATAATTTTTTATTATATTCATAATTAATTNATCGCATATATTGCCACAATGATTGCAATCAGGAGGATCAAGACATATAAACCTCATACAACCAAAAACTCCATAATTCGTTAAATTATCATCAAATTTGGTTCCTTCTAAATTAGTACAGTTTCCGACCCTTAAGCCACCCCAGGTTTGTGAATAGGGGTCTCTTGGAAATGGAGAAGATGCTGACGCAGAAATCCAAAGTGGTGCACCGCAGGTACCGGCGGTAGCACGTACGATGAGTAGAGAAAACTGTAATTACGGACAAAGAAAATCCAATTATTCGGTGTCAAAAGCATTGGTTAAAATATAATTTAAAGGATTTTTACCACAGTAATAAGCATTAACTTGTTTGCAATCATTCTTGTCAATTTTTAATGTATTTTTTTTGTATGAATCTAAATACCGAGTTTGTTTTTGACCCTTTTTATATGCGTTTAGCTTAAGAGATGCTTTTTGTGAAAATAATTAAATGAATAAAATTCCAAAATAATTTTTTATTATATTCATAATTAATTTGACATTTATGAAAAGAATATCTTATTAGTCCTTCAACATGTGAATATTATTGATATTATTTTACTATTTTTGTATATTTAAAAATGAATCCTTCAATTTTTCCAACGATGATTTGTTCTTGCATAGATAGATACTTTATAAATAAACTTTGCCGTGATGGTTTCAAATGTTAACTATCTACGCAAGTAAAACGAGTCAATTATTCATGCATAGTAATTTATGAATGATCGGAGAATTATTATTATTAAAAAAAGGTATTATTCAAAAAAAATATTCTGTTTGCTTGTCTAGGTTGCTTAGAGCATTTCGAATTCTTCAGACGTTTAAGATCTATTAGACCAATATGCTCCTCGAATAAAGACTTAAAAACATATTACTTGAGTAAAATGAGTAAATTAAACTTTTGGTTATAATAATAAATGGTAACAAATTCGAATTTCTATCTAAGAAGTATTCCTTAAACCGTCAATTTTCACATGATACTATGTTTTAGCGGGCAAATTTGCCCGCTGGACGGTTTAAGAGATACTTTTATTAAAAACTTAAAATATATTGCACTGTAATCAGTCGTGTTATCTGTATAGCGAGAACACACAAAAATCAACAGTTGAATGGTACGCGATGGTCGCCTTCGAAAATCGTGGAAGACAAAGACAACAACCAAGCCGCCACTAGCACAGCGCATCAGGAAATTTTATTAGGCGTAAATTATTTACGACACTTACGTAAATATACGGAATTTTTACGCGGACGTTTTGGATTTAAACCAGTATATCTCGATGGGTATCGGTACTACAGGAATGAAACACATAATCTTGTAGCCCAGAACCAGGGCTTTAGATCGATAACAGAAACACCTTGGTAGAAATTGCTCCATGTCGTGGTAAAAAATTTCTCCGTAATTTTTACACCGTTTTTTTGATTACGATCGGTTTTCTACTAAGATATTTCCGAAATTTCTGGTTCTGAACTGCATGATAATACGTATTCATCCCTGTAACACCGAAATCCGCAGATATATACCAACAACAAACCTGCGAAAAACGATCTACGATGAAAAAGCCCACCCATTCAACATAAATATATTTTCTCAATAAAGAAACAATTCATGATTTACGATAAATGGAAAGACATTTGTATAAGAGTTTTTATATTATTCTTGTAATCGTTTATTATTATTTTTAATTTAAGGAGAAGGCTGACAAAGCAATTAGTGTGGCGTTAACCAATTTCGATTAGGTAATGACTACAATGATAGCGAAGAACTTATGTCCTTGGGCAAAAAGAACTACTAACATAATTTTATGTTTTTATTATTTAGAATTAATTTTTTCTTGCGTTATTTTCTAGATTTTGTCTATTTTTACGTAACTGTATTATAATAATTTAAATGAACTAATAATAGTAATAATAAATATATAATAAAGAATATAAATACGCGGAGGAATTAAAACTCATTATGATAAAAACTGCCTATAAATGTCTTTTAGCTCAAATAACCGTAATTAGTAAAATATTTATTGCATCAATAATTTCATATATATCATTATGTTATTTGCTAAATTTTATTGGTCAATGATTCATTATTGAAAATTTTTGCTGCAAAATAAATCATTTCCTTGAGATTAAATGTAAAATTTCAATAATAAATTAAGGATTAAAATGGTATATAAAATCTGCATTTGCTGGAAACGTTTTGGAAATGTATAGTACTGGTCTATATTATGATCGTGGTATTAGTGTGAGTAAAGATGTGAAAGAAGCATTTAAATGGTATTTAATGGCTGCTGAAAATGAACATTTTTAGCACAGTTTAATTTAGGATCGTGTTATGAAAAATTGAAGCTGCAAATAATGGTTGTATTAATAGCCAATATGGCTTTTTGAAGGATGTGGAACTGAGATAGATACATTGGTTAAATAAAGCAGATAAAAATGGGAGCGCAATAGCCTGGGACTTATTACAAGAAATATTTGATAGATAAATAAAGCTGTAAGTTAAAATAATAAGAAAATTATTTTATTTTTATATTTAACTTTAACAGCAGCATTGTATAATATATTTCTTTATGTCATTAATAAAATACCTATTATAAGTTATTTTTAATGAAATTTTTTAAATAGATTGTTTATTAAAATATTAATTAGAAATATGTAAAGTAATTTAGAAGAAAATAATTTATAATTATTTATCAGTTTCTTAAGTACAAAAATAAATTCTATTTATTTTTAATATCAGGATTCGAATATCAATAATATCAATACTTTGCAATTATTTAAAATATTTACATTTATGCAACAGATCTAAGAAAAAGAGCCACTGAAAATATGATGATATATACCTAATTATTTCTGTCTTTGTGTTCTAAAAGAATTTTCAAATTCCATTTTTTACTGACGTCAATCGAAGAACTGTAATATGCTATGCAATAAATTAATTACAAAAGAATTGTTTATTTTAGAATCGTCTGTGCATAAGAAGAGTAAAAGGGACGAATTTATTTTTAAATATTTGATTATAGATCTTTACGAAATGCATGTTTAACGCGCATTATTATTATTACTTTTCTTTTTTTTTTTACAGAAAAGTATAATAGTTTAATTAATTTACTACCAGATCCAATTACCAATGAAATAACAATGATTTGTAATCACGTCTCAAGAAAATGATTATTGAAGATAATTTTCAAAAAGAAAATATCTCATTTTATCAATATTCGGAATTTGAGAATGTAAAATTAATTGGTGGAAATGTTTATAAAGCTACTTTCAAAAAAACTGTTGCTCCTAAATGTGTTTCTTTAAATGATAAATTTACTTTGGATAATTTAATAAATGAAGTGAGTTAATTGAATTATTTATTCTACTATTGAATTTTTATTATTTTTAATTATATAAGATAAAAAGACATCGAAAATTAGAAATTTATGATAGCATTCTTAGGTAGGTTCTACGGTATTACTGAACAAGGTAAAAATATAAATATTTAAATTTTATGCTTAACAAGCACAGATAAATAATTATTAATTTGTTTATTTTATTTTTATAGAGAATTCTAATAATTATATGATTATTCTTGAATATTCTAATAATGATTCTCTTTGTCGATATCTGATGACAAATTTTTAAAAAATGGATTATTAAATATTGCGAAACAATTTTGCGAATGTTTTGATGCATCTACATTCCAATGTGATTATTCATGGAAAATTGGTAATTATTTCAAATATTCTTACTTAAAAATGTTCACAAATGAATATAAATGTATTATTTTTGATTTTATTTATTTTATGATTTAATTAGAACTCTGAAAATATTCTTGTTCATAATGGAAATATTAAACTAAATGGCTTTGGAATATCTAAACATCAAAATTTCAATATATTGATCTTAACACAATTGAAAAAAATAAGTGTTCGGACATTTTCAGTTGGGAATTAATCCCTGGGAGATTTCTGGCGGAAAACCTCATTTTGAAAAGGAGTCCTCACCAAACATTGATTTATTAAATAACATTGTAAAAGGAAAAAGAGAAATAATTATACCAGGAACACCTTCTAAATACCAAAAGCTATATACCGGTATAAATTTATAACGATCTATTAAAATAATTATATTCATAATAAAATTAATTATTTATGTAAATTAAATCTATTTAACAGATTGCTGGAAATAAGATGGAAATTTACGACCAGATATTTCTCAAGTAGTTAAGAATCTTTCTGAAATCACTATTTCTGATATAAGTGTTGAATTTGAAACTTCTTGGTCACATCCTCATGATATAACAGATGAAGTCAATTCTGCTAAATTGGAAAAGTCAAATAAATAAGTTTATTATTTATTTTTAAATCCCCTAAAACATTTATCAAGTTATATAAATTTATTTTTTAAGACAAAATAATAAACTAGAAGTTCATTATGATTCTCCTTCTATTGATGTCTCTACTGAAATAGTGAATTTATTTGAAATTTTCATTGATTTGTGCAAAAAACAAGATCAAAAGTATGCAACCAATTATGATCAAAAATTATCTTAGAGAATGCAACAAGAATCCAGTTAAAGTTTTAAATGAAATGATTAGACGTCCATCTTATTATTGGCTTACTAGCTTAATAGGATTTTTTCCCTGTATGGTATTGGGACTGTAATTGATTACGAAATGGCATTTAAATTCTATTTCTTTGTTAATTTCGTACAGTTTCCTTATTGGTGATGAATTAGCAAACGAGATATTTTTAATATCAGTTATTTCATTAGCAGCTAAACTAAAGGATTCATGTGTCTTGCAAATTTGTATTTAGATGGTCAGGTATTAAAATGGATAGAAAAAGGCATTTCAGATTTATTCTAAAGTTGCTGATGAAGGATCCCTTATAGCTTTAGGTAAAATAGCGATAGCGTATAGTTATGTCACTGGGTTTGGCATTGAAAAAATGAAGAAACAGTGTTTAAATTATATTTGAAATCTGCTGAAGAAGGATATCTTTTAGCACAATTCGATGTTGATTATTGTTATACTAATGGAAAAGGAATTAAGTTAAAGGGTTTCAATGGTATTTGAAAACTGCACTTGCAGGAAACATTTTGTTAATGTGTAATTTTGGTCTTTTTACGATTGTGGTACAGGTGTGGATAGAGATGAAAGTGAAGCATTTAAATGGTATTCGAAAGCTGCTGAAAAAGGACATTCTTTAACACAGAATAATTTAGGAAATTATTTATTTTAAAAATCGGCTGCGCATAATCTGAAGAGTAAAATGGACGAATTTCAAACTGAAGAAAATGACAAAATAATATTTGTATTTTCGAATATTTGAAATGTTTTACACGTATTAATATTGGTATTTTTCTTTTTATACTGCCAGAAATGTGCATGAATCTGTTGGTGTATATTCATTTACCAAAGAAAAAACCTGGATGGACTATTTGATTATTGAAGAAATTTTTCATAAAAAAAATATCACGTTTTGTAAATATTTTGAATCTATAAAGCCATTTTTAAAATTTTTTAAAAAATTGTTGCTCTTAAATATGTTTCTTTAAATGATAAATTTACATTGGACAATTTGATAGATGAAGTGAGTTATTTGAATTTGCTTTCTTTTTTTAAAAAAAATTGAACAAGTAAAAAGACATCGAAAATTAGAAATTCATGATAATATTCTTAAGTCCTATGGTATTTCTAGGTAACGCTTAACAAGCGCAGATATTTTATTTTTTATAGAGAATACAATAATTCTTAATTATGCTAATAATGATTCTCTTGTCAATATCTGATAACAAATTTCCAAAAAATGGAGTGCTTTGATGCACTTACATTCCAATGAGATTATTTTGTAATTATTTGGTCAAATATTCTTAAAAAATAAAGTTCACAAATGAATATAAATGAATTATTTTTGATTTTATTTATTTTATGATTTAATTAGAACTCTGAAAATATTTTCGTTCATAATGGGAATATTAAACTAAATTATTTTGGAATGTCTAAACATACATTTGAATCATTAAAATTTTAATATATTGATCCTAACACAATTGAAAAAAAAATATTTTCAGTCTGGGAACCATTCTCTTGGAGATTTCTAGTGGTAAACCTTCTTCTGAACTGGATTCGAACATTGATTTATTAAATAACATTGTGAAAGGCGAAAGAGAAATGATTATACCCGGAATACCTTCTAAATACAAGGAAATATATATTGGTATAAATTTATTACAATTTATTAAAAATCGTTTATGGTATATTCTGAATAAATTATTTACGTTAAATTGAATTTATTTCTCAGATTGCTGGAAGCACGATGAAAATTCACGACGACCAAACATTTCTCAAGTAGTTAAAATCTTTCTGAAATCATTATCTCCAATGCAAGTGTTGAATTTAGAACTTCCCTGTCACATCCTTATAATGGCAGAGACGAAGTTACTTCCTTTAAATTGGAAAAGCCAAATAAGTAAGTTGCATTTTATATATTTTAACATCACAAGATTGCTAAAGGAGGGTATTTTATATTCTGCCAAGCCTCGCGATTATTTGGAAATAATTAAGTATTTACTATTTTTAGGCGGCGCCGATTTCTGCAGATCTCCAAAATTACAAATGAAGGAAAAGCATTTGAATTATATTTAAAATTAGCAAAAGAAGGATATCCTGTAGCGGGATATGATGTTGGTCGTTGTTATTCAACCGGAAAAGGAATATCAAAAGATGAAGCTAAAGAATTTCAATGGTATATAAAATCTGCACTCGCTGGAAACATTTTTGCAATGTGTAATGCCAGTTTTTGTTATGATTATGGTACAGGTGTTGAAAGAGATGAAGGAGAAGCATTTAAACAGTATTCGAGGGCTGCTGAAAAAGGACATTCCTTAGCACAGCATAATTTAGGATGGTGTTATAAAAATGGTGAAGGAATTGAGAAAAATCAAGCGGAAGCGAATAATGGTTATATTGATAGTCAATATATGGTTGGAAAATACTTTTATGAGGGATGTGGAACCGAGAAAGATATTGTAAAAGCCATATGCTGGTTAAATATAATATAGCAAAGGAGCGTGGGGATTCAGATGCAAATGATTTATTGAAAGAAATAATCAGTAAGGGGATAAAGTCGTAAGTTAGAATAATTTGAAAAAAAATTCTATTTAACTATCACATTGTATATTTATTTGCATTATTAATAAAATACCCATCATATATATTTTTTTAAATAAATTATTTATTGAAATATTAAATTATAAGTTGTTAAGAGTAATAATTATTCTGATTAAAAAAAAAAAGTAATAGTCGGTACTGTATAANTTATGGTACAGGTGTTGAAAGAGATGAAGGAGAAGCATTTAAACAGTATTCGAGGGCTGCTGAAAAAGGACATTCCTTAGCACAGCATAATTTAGGATGGTGTTATAAAAATGGTGAAGGAATTGAGAAAAATCAAGCGGAAGCGAATAATGGTTATATTGATAGTCAATATATGGTTGGAAAATACTTTTATGAGGGATGTGGAACCGAGAAAGATATTGTAAAAGCCATATGCTGGTTAAATATAATATAGCAAAGGAGCGTGGGGATTCAGATGCAAATGATTTATTGAAAGAAATAATCAGTAAGGGGATAAAGTCGTAAGTTAGAATAATTTGAAAAAAAATTCTATTTAACTATCACATTGTATATTTATTTGCATTATTAATAAAATACCCATCATATATATTTTTTTAAATAAATTATTTATTGAAATATTAAATTATAAGTTGTTAAGAGTAATAATTATTCTGATTAAAAAAAAAAAGTAATAGTCGGTACTGTATAAAAATAAAGGAGAAATGAAAGATATTCTCGAACCTCGACAATTCCTTTCTACGGAAAAAAATCCAGAACATGCAAGAAAATTACTCACCTGGATTCAAGATACGATACGACAGTAACTGGAAAATTACATGATCCCGTTTATGGAAGTACCAGAAAACGTAATTCTAAGGCATTTAACGGCTTTCTTAAATTACTCCTAAGATGCTAAGAAAAATATGAGTTAAACATGCTTCCAGAGTTCATGGGAGCCAAAATCCAACTTCCCAACATCTTGATTTGCGTAGCATTGAGACATAAAATAGACCACTTTGATGCGGGAAAAAATTATGCAATTACTGATACTTCTGACTCGGATGAGTCGAAACATACAGTGGCGATCAAAAGTAATGCATCACTTTTAACAGTAAATTATGACCCATATTTAAATAATTACATCATAAACTTATATTTATTATAAAGCTACAATCTGAGTAATGAATTTTATCATGTGTTTAATAATATTATATTAGTAAAATTACTTAATTTGTAAAAAAGTGCATTTTCAACTTTTCATTCGCAATAATGAATTTCAGAATCTGATTCTATATATAAAAATTAGTATATGTTTAAAAAATCAAGTTGATCGGATCACTGGTTACGGAGAAATCCAAGTTCAAAAATTGAAAAAATCGAAAAAATCATTGATTTTCATAATTTTGAACTTTAATTTCTTAATAACTGGTGATCCGATCAACTTAATTTTTTAAACATATACTAATTTTTATATATAGAACCAGATTCTGAAATTTATTTTATTATTTATTATTGCGAATGAAAAGTTGAAAATGCACTTTTTTACAAATTAAATAATTTTACTAATATAATATTATTAAACACAAGGTAAAATTCATTACTTAAGCTCTCTCAGATTGTAACTTTATAATAAATATAAGTTTATGATGTAATTGTTTAAACATGGGTCATAATTTAATGTTAAAAGTGATGCATTACTTTTGATCGCCACTGTATGTAACATCAATATCAGAGTAAATCACAGAAAAAATATACATCTATTTGCCTTATTGATACGAATAAAATACATAAAATATGTATGAGATACACAAGTGCATGGTGAGAATTTCGGTAATTTCAAATACTTAAATAAATTCAAATGGAATTACATATTTATTGTTTGAAGATAGGATCATTTGATAAATAATTTAATAATATAATATTAATTGGAACTGAAGATAGAATAATAGGGCTACATAATAGAATAATAGAATTATATGAATATTAGAAGTAATATGTAAATTGTATGATTTAATATTGAAAAAGACTAGCTAATTTCAAGGCATACATTTCATAAGGACCGAATATAAATAATAATAAATTAAACGTGCTCTTGTTAGCACCACAAAATTCAAAAAGGAATTCTAGACTTATGAACCATAATCCACCCTGAAACTTGAAGTAGAGTAAGTGAATTCTTTGTCCGGTCCTCCTCCACCACAAATTGTCTGTGCTTTCCCTGCGCAGTCTTTGTCTTTAAAAAATGTGGAGCAAACGAAGTCCCTACCGCATACACTGCCACAATGATTGCAATCAGGAGGATTAAGACATATAATCTTCATACAACCACTAGCACCGTAATTCATTAAACAATTGTCAAACTTGGTTCCGCCTAAATTAATACAGTCTCCGGTCTTTAAGCCATACCAGGCTATTGGATCGGGGCTTCTATTTGAATGTGTAATATATGACGAAGCAGAAATCACAAGTGGTGATTGGCAGATACCGGCGGAAGCACGTATGATGAGTAGGGAAAACTGTAATTACGGACAAAGAAAATCCAATAATTCAGTGCCAAAAGCATTGGTTAAATATATAATTTAAAAGATTTTTACCACGGTAATAAGCATTAACTTGTTTGCAATCATTCTTGTCAAATTTTAATCGCAATACGTGTATTTTTTTGTATGAATCTAAATACCGAGTTGACCCTTTTATATATGCGTTTAGCTTAAGGGATTCTTTTTGTGAAACTAATTAAATGAATAAAATTCCAAAATAATTTTTCACGCGGGATTATGGGATCTACCTTATCATAATTAACCAATTAATACTAATTAATACTAGGCAACGATGAGCCGGATGGTAAAAATGTAGTTTAGGTTTTTAGTCAGTTCCAACGAATGTATTCTATTATTGTAACTTACAATTTATTAATAAAGATTTATTGGAGCATGGCTCCGTTGGGAAAAAAAAAAAGATAAAAAATTTCATTTATGAAAAGAATATCTTATTAGTCCAACATGTGAATATTATTAATATTATTTTACTATTTTTGTATCTTTAAAAATGAATCCTTCAATTTTTCCAACAATGATTTGTTCTTGCAATTTATTTAAGAAATCAATACGAAGATTTGAATTCTGTTGAAAGTGAGACATTAATTTCTGTTCAAGTTAATTTATATTGTTATCCGTGTCACAGATCAAAATGTCCTGTGAAAATTTTTACGACTGATATTTTTCACGGGCAATAAGTTTAAACTTTACTAATTTTGCTTTTCATATTAGCAATTAATTCATTTCCTTTTTATAGATAGATAATTTATAAATAAACTTTGCCGTGATAATTTCAAATGTTAACTATCTACAAGTAAAACGAGTCAATCATACCACAAAAAAAAAAAGTCAAATGAATGCAAGTCGGAGAATTTTTATTATTAAAAAAAGATATTATTCAAAAAAAATATTCTGTTTGCTTGTCTAGGTTGCTTAGCGCATTTCGAATTCTTCAGATGTTTAAGATCTATTAGACCAATATGCTCCTCGAATAAAGACTTAAAAACATATTACTTGAGTAAAATGAGTAAATTAAACTATAATAATAAATGGTAACAAATTCGAATTTCTATCTAAGAAATATGCTTTTATTAAAAACTTAAAATATGTTGTACTGTAATAAGTCGTGTTATCTATATAGCGAGAACACACAAAAAATCAACTGTTGAATGGTACGCGATGGTCGCCTTCGAAAATCGTGGAAGACAAAGACAACAACCAAGCCGCCACCACAGCGCATCAGCAAATTTTATTAGGCGTAAATTATTTACGACACTTACGTAAATATACGGAATTTTTACGCGGACGTTTTGGATTTAAACCAATATATCTCGATGGATATCGGTACTACAGGAATGAAACACATAATCTTGTAGCCCAGAACCAGGGCTTTAGATCGATAACAGAAATACCTTAGCAGAAATTGCTCCATGTCGTGGTAAAAAATTTCTCCATAATTTTTACACCAAAAAAATTCCGTTTTCTTGATTACGAAGCGATTTTCTACTAAGATATTTCCGAAATTTCTGTAACACAGAATATTATTCTTGCAATCGTAATTAATTTATTATTATTTTTAATTCAAGGAGAAGGCTGACAAAGCAATTAGTGTGGCGTTAACCAATTTCGATTAGGTAATGTTAACTACAAGAACTTATGTATGGCACGCCAAACAGGACAAAAGTCGGGGTTAAAATCACACATGTATGTGAGAAATAACCCTGATGCATCGGTGATAAATTACTGATGTATCGGTGATTTACCCTGATGTATCGGTTGATGTATCGGTGATAAAATCACACTTAGATAATTATATTGTGTTAGATTATTTTGTCGAAACTCAATTTTTAAAAAGATTAATTTTATCAGGTATGCATATATTCCATCCCTTAAGAGGAGAAGGATGAGAGACAAGACACTAGCAAGTTTTATATAATTCATTGTTTATGTTTATTTTTATATAATCCATTTATTTGTCTATTTATTTATTTAATATAAAAGATAAATCTTTATTCACACGAAATTCTCCTTCCACTTTTTTCATTTATTATTCATTATAATTCATTCATTCATTTATATAGGTACAGGAAATACAATTAAAAATTAAACCTATACTTATATATTTATTATATCAATTATATTTTGGAAGAATATTAAAGTTAAACAAGAAATTACAGACGAATTTATTAAATTTATTAAATAGAAATAGAGTATTTTACTATAAAAATAGTAAGGTAGGCATGTAATACTTTTATTTTTATTCAAGATCAATAAAAAATTGTAAAAGATCTTTATTTATTTATTTAACCATGAACTTTTTAAATAAAAATAATATAGAATAAGAGTTTTTTAATTCTACAAGTAATTATTTAAGACAAGATTGTTTCGCAAGTTCAGTTTCGCAAATCGGGATCGGCGTAACACGAAAATATAGACAAATTTATTAAATTTATTAATAATTCTTATAAAGAATTTTAAATAGAAATAGAGTAATTATTTTACTATAAAAATAGTAAGGTAGGCATGTAATACTTTTATTTTTGTTCAAGATCAAAGAAAATTGTAAAAGATCTTTTATTTATTTATTTAACCATGAACTTTTTAAATAAAAATAATATCGATATTTTTTTGATAGGAAAATAATTTAAAACAAGATTTTTAATTCTACAAGTAATTATTTAAGACAAGATGGTTTCGCAAGTTCTGTTACGCAAATTGGGATCGGAGTAACACGAAAATATAGACGAATTTATTATTAATAATTTTTAAATTCTTATAAATAGAAATAAAAGATCTTTTATTTATTTAATTAATCATGAACTTTTTAAATAAAAAATAATATAGAACAAGATTTATTTTTAAATAGAAAAATAATATAGAATAAGATTTTTTTAATTCTACAAGTAATTATTTAAGACAAGATGGTTTCGCAAGTTCTGTTACGCAAATTGGGATCGGAGTCACACGAAAATATAGACGAATTTATTATTAATAATTTTTAAATTCTTATAAATAGAAATAAAAGATCTTTTATTTATTTAATTAATCATGAACTTTTTAAATAAAAAATAATATAGAACAAGATTTATTTTTAAATAGAAAAATAATATAGAATAAGATTTTTTTAATTCTACAAGTAATTATTTAAGACAAGATGGTTTCGCAAGTTCTGTTACGCAAATTGGGATCGGAGTCACACGAAAATATAGACGAATTTATTATTAATAATTTTTAAATTCTTATAAATAGAAATAAAAGATCTTTTATTTATTTAATTAATCATGAACTTTTTAAATAAAAAATAATATAGAACAAGATTTATTTTTAAATAGAAAAATAATATAGAATAAGATTTTTTTAATTCTACAAGTAATTATTTAAGACAAGATGGTTTCGCAAGTTCTGTTACGCAAATTGGGATCGGAGTCACACGAAAATATAGACGAATTTATTATTAATAATTTTTAAATTCTTATAAATAGAAATAAAAGATCTTTTATTTATTTAATTAATCATGAACTTTTTAAATAAAAAATAATATAGAACAAGATTTATTTTTAAATAGAAAAATAATATAGAATAAGATTTTTTTAATTCTACAAGTAATTATTTAAGCCAAGATAGTTTCGCGAGTTCAGTTACGCAAATCGGGATCGGCATTGCACGGAAATATAGACGAAATTTATTAATTTTTAAACTTAAAATAAAGTAATTATTTTATTATATAAATAATAAAGTGGGCATGTAATACTTTTAGATCAAAAAATATATGTAAAAGATTCTTTTATTTATTTATTTAATAAATCATAGGATTATATTCTTAATCAATCTTGATAATAAAATTTCGAGTTATTTTAGACATATCGAGTTAATATAATTTTGTGATAAAATTTTTTATAACTGTAATAAAATCCCGATACATCTGGGTTATTTCTCACTTACAAGTGAGATTTAACTCTGATATAAAATTTTTATAAGTGTAGTTTTATCTCCGATACACTAAGTGTGATTTTATCACCGATACATCAGGGTAAATCACCGATACATCAGTAATTTATCACCGACGCATCAGGGTTATTTCTCACATACATGTGTGATTTTAATGTCCTGTTTGGCGTGCCATATAATGCCATATATTTCACCGAAATCCGCCGATATAATTCAAGGAGAAGCAATTAGTGTGGTGTTAACCAATTTCGATTAGGTAATGTTAACTACAAGAACTTACTTACGTCCTTGGGCAAAAAGAACTACTAACATAATTTTATGTTTTTATTATTTAGAATTAATTTTTTCTTGCGTTATTTCCTAGATTTTTGTCAGATTCACGGATACTGGATATTATTTTTTTACTTCTTTTCTATTTTTACGTAATTATATTATAATAATTTAAATGAACTAATAATAGTAATAATAAATATATAATAAAGAATATAAATACGCGGAGGAAATAAAACTCAATATGATAAAACTTCTTATAAATGTCTTTTAACTCAAATAACCGTAATTGGTTCGATAATGTATCAATAATTCATTATTGAAAATTTTTGCTACCAAATAAATCATTTCCTTGAGATTAAATGTAAAATTTCAATAATAAATTAAGGATATAAAATCTGCATTTGCTGGAAACGTTTTAGAAATGTATAGTACTGATCTATGTTATGATCGTGATATTGGTGTGAGTAAAGATGTGAAAGAAGCATTTAAATGGTATTTAATGGCTGCTGAAAATGAACATTCTTTAGCACAGTTTAATTTAGGATCAAGTGAAAACATTTAAATGGTTTAAATACCTCATTTAATAAACGTCTTGGAGTGAGGCTCCGTTGGTTTAAAAAAAAAAAAAAATTTAAATGGTTTAAATAAGCTGCAAATAATGGTTGTATTAATAGCCAATATGGCTTTTTTGAAGGATGTGGAACTGAGATAGATATAAAAGCTATATATTGGTTAAATAAAGCAGATGAAAATGGGAATAGCCTGATGGTATTATTAGTAGAAACAAATGAGATGAGATATAAGTAGTTAAGCAGGAATAACATAAATAATTTATAAGGCATTTCTCATATATGAGAACTTTTCAAGCACAACAATAATTATTCTGATTTAAAAAATAGAAAAAAAATAGAAAATATTATTTTTCATGATTATTTGATAAATCTATTATTATTGAAAAATAAAATGAGTTAAATTTATTTAGTTATTTCTTTTTTTGAAATTTAAAAGTAATTGTTCCGTTTTATCAACAATTTTTTGCTCAAATTCTTCAAAGCATGTAAGATCTATTGGTCTTAATGTTTCCTCGGGCTCTTTTGAATAAAGACTTGAAAACATATAACGTGAGTCAATAATAAAACCTTTGGTTATAATAATAAATGATAGCAGCAAACAACAAATGAGTGAATTTCTATATTATACGAGCGATCAAAATATAACGCGTAAAGCGTATAATTATAAAAAGTTATGAAAAAAAGGGTCTAAATATTTATTGTTAATAAATAAATTATGCAATATATTTCACTTTTATACTTTTATACTTTTATACTTTTATTTGATAGTGTTTAGAACTGAAGTAGAACTTGTTATTATATCTTTTGTTAGATGTTTTTACTTATAGAAAATTAAAACGCGTCATAACATAAATATCAAAAAATTTAAAAAATTTTGTTAAACAAAAATCGACGCCTTCGAAAATCACTTCCCTTTCAGTGCCTGATGGAAAGACTAAGACAATGACCAATCCACCTCTAGTACAGCCGATACTACTAAACAAACCCGATCCCAGTCGTTTGTTTTTTTACTCAATTTCTATTTATTTTTTTAATATAGTCGAATATCTAATTTTTCAAATTTCAGTACAAATATTGGGTGTTAAAATTGATATAAAGGTATAAAAACAATTTGTCAACATTGATGTTTTATTCGTTTAATCCAGAAATTTTATAATTACATTTTAATAAATACAAATAATAATAATAATAATAATAATAAATACTACTACTATATATATTATATTATAATAATAATTATAATAATAATAATTATTATTATTACTATTAACACAGTGTCGATCTTTGACCAATTTCATGACTTGATATTCCACTAGGCATTTCTCCATTTCTTCCAGTAATGAATTCTTTATATCTATTATAAATATATTAAAAAAAATTATTAATTATTTAAAAAAAAATTAGAATAGGAAATAAAAACAATCAATTCATACATTTCAGCCAATCTTGAATATTCTTGAGGTGTTGTTGAAGGATGAGTAATTTTTAAAGATTTTTGCATATGAGCACCAGTTATAATAACCTACATAAAATAAATAAATAAGTAAACATTTCTTCGATATCTTTAAAATATTAATCAAAATATACAAAATATACAAAATATACAAAATATTCAAAATATACAAAATATTCAAAATATACAAAATATTCAAAATATAATAACCCATGTTATAAAACACATGTAATTATTAAATATACCTTCTTATTCTGTACTGAACTTTTCTCCTCCTTTTCATCTTTGATAGTTTTCTTTGAAGAAAATCCTTGCTTTATAAGTGTAAGCTGCAAGTTTTTGTAAATCCAAAAACAAGTTATCATCAAATAATTAAAAATAAAAAATAAAAAATAACAATTAAAAGTAATAATCAAATAATTATCAATAGAGATATTTACTCTTTCTAAAATTTGAGTTTTTTCTGCAACAGTAGAAATTGAATTCATTCTTTTTTGTGAATTTAAATTAAAAAAAGTGAAATTCATATTATCAACACCATCACCACCACCACCATTAACATTAAAATTAACATTTTCTGCAATTGATACTTTTTTTTCTAAAGTTTTCCTATCATCAATTTCTCCATGAATTGCTTCTAAATGAGCATTGTATAATAACGCTTGTAAATCGGCTCCCGAATACCCTTCACATTTTTCAGCGTAATAATTTAAATTAATATCTTTACTTAATTTAACCTTCTGTGAAAGAGCTTTTAGTATCTTTGAAAATAAAATAACAATATCAAAATAATGATATGATAAAAAAAAAAAAATGATAAATTTTTAGAATTTAAAAAAATAACCTCAATTCTTTCTTGATAAGTAGGCATATTACAAAACAATGACTTATCCAAACGTCCAGGTCTTAATAATGCTGGATCTATAAGATCTGGGCGACTATAAATAATCAAAAATTTTTGTTAATTAATTAAATTAATCAAGAAATTACCTGCGATAACACAATTATGCACACAATAATAATACACACACTAAATATTTACCTTGTAGCAGCAAGAACGTATACTCCATCTAAACCTTCAGCACCATCCATTTGAGTTAACATTTGATTAACTACTCTATCAGTTACACCTGTACTGTCATGCCCTCTAATTTAAATACATAACAAGAATTGATAAATTTATTATTATTAAAATTATTATTATTTAAAATGTGATATTAAAAACTTATTATTACCTTTTGGGTGCGATCGAATCAAATTCGTCAAAAAATAAAACACAAGGTTTAGCAGCTTGTGCACGTTCAAAAAGATCTCGTATCTAAATTATTAGAAAAAAAAAAAAAGGTAAAGATGCTTAATATTATTTAATAAAAATAATAATAAACAATAGGTGAAATTATATTAACATTAATAAAGAATAAAGAATATTAATAATTATTTAATAAAAATAATAATAAATAATTACCGATGCTTCGCTAGCACCAATATATTTATTTAAAAGTTCAGGACCTTTAACACTAATAAAGTTTAATCCACATTCCTTCGCAACTGCAGATGCAAGCAATGTCTTTCCACAACCAGGAAAACCATATAAAAGAAGTCTACAATATATATATATAAAGAATATTAAAAATATTTACTATATATAAATANAAATTTTTGTTAATTAATTAAATTAATCAAGAAATTACCTGCGATAACACAATTATGCACACAATAATAATACACACACTAAATATTTACCTTGTAGCAGCAAGAACGTATACTCCATCTAAACCTTCAGCACCATCCATTTGAGTTAACATTTGATTAACTACTCTATCAGTTACACCTGTACTGTCATGCCCTCTAATTTAAATACATAACAAGAATTGATAAATTTATTATTATTAAAATTATTATTATTTAAAATGTGATATTAAAAACTTATTATTACCTTTTGGGTGCGATCGAATCAAATTCGTCAAAAAATAAAACACAAGGTTTAGCAGCTTGTGCACGTTCAAAAAGATCTCGTATCTAAATTATTAGAAAAAAAAAAAAAGGTAAAGATGCTTAATATTATTTAATAAAAATAATAATAAACAATAGGTGAAATTATATTAACATTAATAAAGAATAAAGAATATTAATAATTATTTAATAAAAATAATAATAAATAATTACCGATGCTTCGCTAGCACCAATATATTTATTTAAAAGTTCAGGACCTTTAACACTAATAAAGTTTAATCCACATTCCTTCGCAACTGCAGATGCAAGCAATGTCTTTCCACAACCAGGAAAACCATATAAAAGAAGTCTACAATATATATATATAAAGAATATTAAAAATATTTACTATATATAAATAAATAATGAACTAATAATGAACCAATAATAATGAAATGAAAATTTACCCTGATCGTAATCTGAGAGGACAATTGGCAAAAATAGGTGCATATTTAATAGGCCATTCTAAAGTTTCCATTAAAATTTTTCTTGTTTCTTCAAGGCCTATTTTCATATTTATAGTAAACAATATAAATTTTTAATAATAATGTAAATTAAATTAAAATAATAATAATACAAATGTGAATTACCTCCAATATCAGACCAATTAACATCCGAAGTATGTAATTTCACTCCCCTTAATGAAAAAGGTATGAAATCTTTTTGAGCTTTAATAAAATCTTCTTGTTTAAATGAAAATTTTGATTCATCTTTATTTTCAATCAAGTGCCTGGATGCACTTTCATGTATAGCACGTTCAACCAATGCTTTAAGATCAGCTGCTAAATAACCTTCACATTCACTAGCAACTGAAAGTAAATCAATATTTGAAATACTTTTTTTAACTAATTCTGGACCTGATGACATAATTGCTTTCAATATCTAAAATATAAATAAATACAAATAAATACAAATAAATACAAATAAATAAATATAAATAAATATAAATAAATACAAATGAATATAATGAATATAAATAAATATAAATACAAATAAATAAATATAAATAAATATAAATAAATATAAATATAAATAAATAAAGATTAAATTGATTCAAAAAAAATTTACTTCACATCTCTCCGTTTTAGTAGGAGGATTTAATTGAGCAATTTCACTAAACAAATGACTTGTAGTAAGAAATGAATGAATTGAAGATGATTGTTGTGCTGTAGCTAAAATGGTAATACGATGCTTTTTAAGCATTTTAGATGCAACGTGAAAGAAACATTCTGCCAATTGTCGAAATCTGAAAGAATCCACATGCTAAATAAAAAAAATTATAAAGAAAAATTAAATAATAAATATGAAATAATAAATATAAAATAGATTGCATACTTCAACTTCAGCTGGAATAAGTTTATCAAGGTCATCAAACAATAATATACTTGGAGTATGCCAAGCTGCATCATCAAAATATTGTTGCAATTTATCCCTAACAGAAGAAATTCGATCTTCTGATAATTCAATACATTTGATAACTGAACAATCTAAATTAATAAATATAATAATATAATAATAATTTCAATAATATAATAATAATCTCAATAATATAAATAATCTCAATAATAATATAATAAATAATCTCAATAATAATAATATAAATTAATTATATATAATATTTCACTTACAAGCTAAAGTATCTAAATTAGATTGTAAATTGGATGCAACAGTCTTCGCTATACAAGTTTTACCAGATCCACGTCCTCCACATAATAATAACCCTCCTAAGCCTAAAGAATAATATTTTATTTAATCTTTTAATTTTTAATATCTAATAATTAATACCTAATATCTAAAATCTAATAATAATATCTAAAAAATGAATCAAAAACAGATAGATTTCTTTTTTTTTTTTTTTTTAACCTGGAACATTTAATGAATCTCGTATAGAAACTTTTCCAAGACAATAAATTAAATAATCTTGTAGTCTTTGAATTAATTTATCAACCCCAGCAAGTTGTGGTAAATATCCAACTGAAGACCTAAAAATTTACATTGATTAAATGCTTATTAAAAAAACATTCTTTCATTTAAATAAAAATAAAAATAAATCAAGAAATGCTTACCGTTTCAAAAGTTTATGATCAGGTATTGAAATATTTTCTCCAATTTCAATTTTAATACCCAATAATTGATNTGATAATTCAATACATTTGATAACTGAACAATCTAAATTAATAAATATAATAATATAATAATAATTTCAATAATATAATAATAATCTCAATAATATAAATAATCTCAATAATAATATAATAAATAATCTCAATAATAATAATATAAATTAATTATATATAATATTTCACTTACAAGCTAAAGTATCTAAATTAGATTGTAAATTGGATGCAACAGTCTTCGCTATACAAGTTTTACCAGATCCACGTCCTCCACATAATAATAACCCTCCTAAGCCTAAAGAATAATATTTTATTTAATCTTTTAATTTTTAATATCTAATAATTAATACCTAATATCTAAAATCTAATAATAATATCTAAAAAATGAATCAAAAACAGATAGATTTCTTTTTTTTTTTTTTTTTAACCTGGAACATTTAATGAATCTCGTATAGAAACTTTTCCAAGACAATAAATTAAATAATCTTGTAGTCTTTGAATTAATTTATCAACCCCAGCAAGTTGTGGTAAATATCCAACTGAAGACCTAAAAATTTACATTGATTAAATGCTTATTAAAAAAACATTCTTTCATTTAAATAAAAATAAAAATAAATCAAGAAATGCTTACCGTTTCAAAAGTTTATGATCAGGTATTGAAATATTTTCTCCAATTTCAATTTTAATACCCAATAATTGATTCTTTGTCAATATCGTATATGAATCTATTGAATCAATTATACCGTGACGAACGTCATGCACATCTTTGATATCAAAAGATATTAAGACATTCATTTCGTCACGTACTGGTGATAAAAATAATTTCATTCCATTTGTCAAAACTATTTTTGATGATTCTGATAATGATTCCATCCAAGCTAATAATTAAATAATTAAATAAATTAAATAGTTATAAATTAAATAAATTAAATAATTAAATAAATTAAATAGTTATAAATTAAATAGTCATAAATTAAATAAATTAAATAATTATAAATTAAATAATTAATTAAATAAATAAATAATTAAATAAATAAATAATTAATTAAATGGTTAAATAAATCACCTTCAAAGGATTTCATTAATGCCTCGGGAAATGAACTTTTCTCTGGTACAGCTGTTGAACTAATAAGAAATAAAATTTTTAGGAATATTGTAATTAACTACTATTTATTTTTAACTATTATTTATTTTTAATTACTACTTTAATCATTCATGAAACCTTGAATGTCTTGAGATAAAATGAATTCTTATATTAAACACTTGAGAAGGCTCGGATTGTAGAGGAATAAATCTAAAATAATAAAGATTAATTAATTAATTTATTTTATTTATTATTTTATTTATTATTTTATTTATTATTTATTTATTATTTTATTTATTATTTATTTATTATTTTATTTATTATAAATCTTTTAATTACTTAATTACTTAATTTTACTTACCGAATAATGTCAAATTTCTCGGCATCAATAGAATCCATTATTGATTCTGACATTACAACATGTCCAATTACTACATTAGGATTCTCTAAAACTTTAACATATAAAGAATCTGACATATTAATTTTTTCGCCATTTTCAGTTTTTTCTTCGGGATCTTTGTTATTATGAGGAGCTGGAACTTTAGATATTTTGGCAACTTTTAAATTTGATGATAATCCAATATATTGAAAATCTTTTGGATGAACATATACTGAACAAAAATTATTATTATTTCTTGATTGTAATAATAAATCGGTTGAAAGAATTTCTGCAGGTAATAACCGTAAACAATATACAACATGGGAATTAATTACGCCAGTAGATGTTATATCTTTGGTTTCTTCATTTAAATTCTTTCTTGGTTTAGGTAAAACAATTATTTCTACATTTGAACCTAATCTTGCAACATCACTCTTGGGATATATTTCCACTTTTGATTTTCAAGAAAAATATATATATATATATATAAATATATTAAAATATATATATTAAATATAATGTGTTAAATAAATATAGATTAAAAAGTATATCAAATAGATTATTAAATCTTACCTATTTTTAATTGTACCAAATTTGAATTTACCCAGAGAACAACTTTTTCATTAGGAAAAACAACTCGTAGTTGTTGATTAAAGATATTTTCTATGTAATCAGCTCGACTACCCTTTAAATCAATTTAATAATAAATATAATATAAATATAAATATAAATTTAATCAATTTAATAATAAAATATAAAATTAATCAATTATAAATATAATGAATTTAATAAAATAATAAAAATAATGAATTTAATAAAATAATAAAAAAATAATGAATTTAATAAAATAATAAATATAATAAATATGATTAAAAAAACCTACAATAATTTCCCAATCATCAACACTACATGGTTCAACATTTACTGTTATTGCCTCAGGTCCCATTTCACAAAATCTCATTGATATCTATAATTTAATTTAACAAAATAAAAAATTAATAATAATTAATATCTTTAATATCTATAATTTAAACAAAAAAAAATAATAATCACCTTTTGACCCTCATGTAATCCATTAGCTTTTCCAAATTGTGCATCAATTTCAATAGTTTCTGTTGAGTATTGATTATTTGTAGAATTTCCTGACCATCCGACATATATTTTATTATTAGAATTATTCCATGATAATTCTAAAATAACATTTTGGGGGAGAAACTTTTTTTTTAAAAAAATTAAAAAAAAAATAGATATGTGCGTGTGTAATATATGTAATATATATTAATGTTTAATAATAATATTATTATTACTTTTTATTTTTGTTTGATTATTAAGAATTGATTTTTACCTGTTTTTGGTCATAAAGATATGAAGAAAACGAAGGTGGTAAATTAACGAAACAATTTGAAAATGAAACAAAAGAAACTACGATTGGAATTGATTGAGACATAATTGGAATAATTTTTTTTTTGATTCCAAATAAATAATTATGCATGTAACAAATGATTGATCGATGACATTTATGACATTTCAAAATTTTATTAATTTGTGCGAGTAACAAATATAACAAATATAAATCAATTAAATCAATTCAATAAATAACAATGGGTTATTCTTACTATCCGAAAAAAAAAAATTTTTTTTTTTTGGTTAATGATAATCTTTATATTTTGGAGACTTTTTGCAATAATAATAATAAGAGTAATATAAAGTAAAATCGATATAGCGATAATAACTTATAATGCAAAATTTTGTAACGATGCGATGTAAAAAATAATAATAATTCTAACTACTACTACTACTAATAATAATAATAATAATAATAATAATAATAAACAATAATGTATGAATCCAGTCAGTAGATCTGGTCTAATAACTAATTATATTATATTATATTAAAAATTAATAATTAATAATTAATAATTAATAATTTCAATTCTTTAAGATTAGATTTTAATAACTTTAAATACTTCATAATTTATAATTGAAAAGTAATATGATGATGTCAGAGGTTTTTCATAATAATTTCCTTGATTTGAACATTTATATTTATAATTATCAATCATACGAAGGTCTTCTCCAAAATATGGTCCATACCTATTTTGATTATTTTTATGTATATTAAGAATTGCATATTTGGGATTTTTCACTCGACTAAGAATTGAATTTGGAATATTTCCATTTTTTAGTGAGAAAATGAAACTATCATTTGTTTCCATCCATTGACTAGAATAAACATTACTATTATCCCATACTAAAGGATTATAACCTCCAATAATTTCATCCGTTTCCTTGGCTTTAATTACCACAATTGTACCAACGTGACCATTACAAATATTCCAGAAAGTTTGTGGAGAAAATCCATTCCTAGTTCCACTTAAAATTAATTCAAATTTATATGGAATATTTGTTGTTGAATAATTAATTGTTTTATGATCAATCCAACTAGAAATTTCCGCCGCATGTTCTTCAGAGATGATAGTTGAAAAAGGTGTTGAAGATGATAATTCTCTAACCAAACCTGATCTTGCTGGTAAAATAATTGATTTTATTGGTCGATCAGGAACTGCCATATGTTGTTTAATATCTTTCCAAAGGTTTTTATCAAGAATCTTTTTATAGGGTTTAATTTCGTCAATAATTTCGGAATTTGAAATATGAAAATAACGAATAAGTGGTAAACATTTTTGTAAAGTAGTTTTTAATGCAAAAAAATTCTTATTGGTCCATTCTTCAAGATTTATAGGAAGATTAGGATTCTGAGTGATTCCCCACTTGATGACACAATCCCAAATCTTAATTTCTTTCATTTGCAAATCATCTCGCTTAAGAATTGAAATTAATGCAAATTCAGAAAGAGAAGTAAAATCCGATCCATCAAAAATAAGATTTGGATACTTTCCAATAATATCATTACAAATATTTTCCAATTTTTTAAAGTTATTTTTATTAAAAATGGAATAATAAATAAGAGTAAAATGTGTTTTTAACCAAGTGCCTTTAGTATCAACAAGAAGATTTTCTAATTTGGTGGTTAATTCCTCGAATTCAAATTCATCAGAAGCTAACATTAAATCAAAAATCTGTCTAGTTTCAACATTCTTCAAGTTAACAATTCCTCCATAAATATATCTACATGAAATTAATAATCGTGAATGTATAAAATAAATGATAATTAAATAATAATTAATAATGAATAATATTATTCAATATATAATTTAAAAAATAACTTACTTAAGAATGAGATCAAAACTTTGAGCAGAAATACTTGGTTTAGTAATTATTTTGATATCATTCTCATTTGGTTGAATATGTTCTAATTCTTTATGAAAATATGAAGATCGATATTTCAATATATTAGAATGTGCTGTAAATGATTTTTCATTATTTTCAACTTCGATGATTACATTGTAATCATCTTTATCATTAAGAAGTTCAATATAGTCTTGAGATAACTCGTCAGGAAATTTTAAAAACATTTTTTCTTTTCTTTTCTTTTTTTGAGTTGAAAAAAAAAGTGTGTTTTTATATATAATTTACGTGATGACAAAAATATGACAAAAAATATGACGTAATAAAAAAAAAATTTTGGTCTTTTTAAGTGAAAATAGACTTTCTGAACTTTAAGTATTATAAAACACACAACGCATCAGTAAAAGGGGTTCGAATAAACTTTTCAGGAGGTTTTCTTGGAATTTACAAGGAGATTTTTAAAAAGAAAAAATTCACCAATTAATTTTTACACTTATTATTCTACATGATTACATTTATGAATATTTATTTTTGAAACCTAAACTACGTTTTGCATCATTAATAAAGCCTGAAGTACGATGACGAGATTTTTTACTTTCTTCTTCTTCAGAAATTTGGTAAAAGAGAGATCCCTTTTTTTAAAAAAAATAATAATAATAATAATAATTAATTAATTAATAAATAAATAAATTCAAAACTAAAATTTCATTAGTACACGACCGATACATACATCATATATACCACGAACTCTTTCTTTGCTAACAATACCATTTTCGGCACATAATAGATATACGCCTATCCATTCAACCCAAGATGAAAAGTATCCGAAATAATCAAAAATGTTATAATTAACATTTATCATGCGTACAATATCAGAGAAACTAAGTCCCTCTTTTTCCTCTCGGTCAAACTTGGAAAAAATTTCTTCGAATTTTTCAGGAACGAATCGTCCCTATATAGATTATTCACATATTATTTTTTTTTAATATTTTCATTCGCGTATATTTTATTTTTTTCTTCTTTTCTTATATACTTTATTCGATATTCTTATATAGAATAGTAGTAAAAAAATATATTTCACCTCAGTATCAAATGATTCTGTATCGTTACCATGTTTACATTTAAAAATTCTATCAGTATAAATCTTAAAGAATGGATTGCCGAAAAATGGAACCCAATTGTCTTGGGAGGGATAAGCAAAACCACTATGGATCGCTATCGTAAATAAAATAGAAAGGATAAAATTGAAACCTAATTTACGAAGTCCTAAATTTCATAAAATTCATAAAAAATTTAATAATGAAATCATCATGAATCAATCAATCAATCAATCAATCAATAGATAGAAAAAAAAAATGGGGAACCTTTTATAGTATCAAAAGGACGAATAACGCGGTCACGATCTTCATCAAAAAAGTCAACATGTTGTTGTAAAACCTAAAAAAAAGAAAATAAATGATAAGTTAAAAAAAAAAATAACTATAATTTCTATGGGCCCTGAATACTTAACAGTTCTATCACGAATGTGTCGTCTCTCAGTGCCTTCAGGCTTTTCACGAGAGGCGGCAATTGTCGCACGAGGAAGACCTTTTTAGCACACCAAAAAAAATATTTAGAAAAAAAAACATTTGAAAATTAGGGGAATTCGAAATTTATTTTTTTACCTGCATTGCCTAAAGTGTCTTGCAATCCCGGCGGTACGGGTCTTTCCACTGTAACCTTGACTTGAGGGATACTTGTGATGACACCATCGTCTTCCATTCTATTTTTATAAATAAATATAAATTTTTATATTTTATAATAAATAAACATAAATTTTTATATTTTATAATAAATAAACATAAATTTTTATATTTTATAATAATAAATAAATATAAATTTTTATATATTTTTTTAACGTAAAAAGAAACAATTTTCTTTGATTTTCAAGGAGGATTTTTGTCAAAAGAATAATTAAAATTTCATACTTTCTTATGAATTAAAAAAAAAAAAACGAAATTAATCAATCAAAACTTTAAAAGAGAAAGAGTTTTTATTGAAAAAATCAAGTTTTGAAGGAAAAAGTGAACGCCATTCCTATATTTATAAAAGATATTTTAAATTGTTATGATATCATTATGATGAATTGGTTAGAACTTTTTATTTTTATCATAATTTGAAGTTAAGAAATCTATGAAAATGATGTAATAACGGTGTTTTTTTTTTTAAATGATTCATATGAGAATTCAATACAAAAGAAGAAAAAAAACCAGATTTAAAAATCCATGTTTTTCTATCTATATAATACTCTTTCTCGATTTCTTTCGTTAAAGAATATTACGTAATAATGCAATAATATTCAAAGAATAACCAATAATTCATTCAATTGTATCAAACTCTATTTGGTAGTACCGTGAGAATAAAAAAGGGAAATTTAAAAATATATTAATGGGTTGAGTATTTTGATCATTCGATTACTAAAGGTAATTCCCAAAACCACGTGTTCTAGTTGTAATATAGAATAACACCACAAAGTGTTTTTACCATTGTACTTTGTAATATTATGGATTATATGTACATAATTCCTTCAATATTTTTTTTTTATCACAGCTTTTGTCTTTCTGTTAAAAAAAGAAATGATTATTATTATAATACCATAATGAAAAATGAAATCTCATGGAAATTGAAAAAAAAAATCTTTTAATAGATCATTTGTTTTATCATTTCCCCGTGTAACATCTAAAAAAGATCCGCTATTTTAAACTTATGACAATTAATGATAAAACCACGCCCTTTGATTGATATTTCTTTCATAAAAAAATAAAAAATAATCTAATAAGGATTAGTATTGACATTATCACCCTCAACTGTTAGTTAATTAAAAGGGTTATATATAATTGGTGGTCGTGAAAGTAGTAATACGATAATTCATGATGATATAATTGTATTTAAAAAAAAAAGTAAATAATATTATTCAAGTAAAAATTCTGAATATTTAAATTCCATTAATACTAAACTAAAAGTCCTTTCAATGATATCTTGTAAACAAATATTTATAATAATAATTATTATTTATTTTCTTTTTTCTTTTTGATTAATTCACTATTCGCAAGTACTATCAAATGAATATTTATATGTAACAATAATAATTCTTATTTAAAATTAGTTTGGTACTAATTATGGTAACAGTAGTTTGTTGATGAGGAGTAAATTGTTTGAAGATGATTTGATTAAGTAAACCATCTGACTAATACCCTTATTGCATTCTCTTTTTTTTTTTGTAAGAACATTTCGGGGGGGGAAAACATAAACATATAGACGTCGTCCAAATTTAGAATATGTTCCATATATAAATTCGATCTGGTTATCACAAATATTTAAATCCTAAAGAGTGGTAATGTGACGCAATAATGGTAACGCAGTAACTATTGTGAATGTTTTTGGTTTTTTACTTCTCTTTCTGTATTTTCATTTTATAACCAAAGAATAATTATAATATTACTAAATTTCGTTAAATCCTCAATAAAACGCAGTACGGAAACGCGCACATACGTAATTGTATTGATTACGTTAACCTCGTATTGACCAAAAATGACAATAAACTGTATATCTTCTAACGGGTATAAACTTGAATCAGATTCTTTAGATTCTTTGTATTTATTTATTTATTTTAATTTTACATTTAATTTATTATCCATGTTGCCTCTAATTCTTTCATTTGAGAAAATATGAACGTTTTTTGTATTATGTTATCATAATTATTATGAATTTTTTTATTGTTTAATGTTTTTCGCAGTAATAACAACAAGACAATTATAATTATCTTGTCAACCTTTTTTATGCGAATATATATCAATTTTAAACTAAATTTTTAAACTGAATCCGAATTTGTTGTTGTTGTTGTTTTTGATTGTTATACAAATGGTAATCTTTGAAAACCCCAATTTCTAAAAATAAACCAATTTTTTATTTTATTATTATTATTATATTGAAAGATAATTATAATATAATATAAATGGTAATAAAAAAAAAAATTCTGAAATATCCCAACTTCCATTCCTAATTTTTTTTTTTAAAAAAAAAAAATAATCTAAATTAAGGAAACTTCTAAAAGTAATGACAAAAAAAAAAAAAACGAAACGAAACGAAACGAAAACTAATCTTCAATCATCCTTAAAATTTCATCGTCAGTCATTTNATTTATTATCCATGTTGCCTCTAATTCTTTCATTTGAGAAAATATGAACGTTTTTTGTATTATGTTATCATAATTATTATGAATTTTTTTATTGTTTAATGTTTTTCGCAGTAATAACAACAAGACAATTATAATTATCTTGTCAACCTTTTTTATGCGAATATATATCAATTTTAAACTAAATTTTTAAACTGAATCCGAATTTGTTGTTGTTGTTGTTTTTGATTGTTATACAAATGGTAATCTTTGAAAACCCCAATTTCTAAAAATAAACCAATTTTTTATTTTATTATTATTATTATATTGAAAGATAATTATAATATAATATAAATGGTAATAAAAAAAAAAATTCTGAAATATCCCAACTTCCATTCCTAATTTTTTTTTTTAAAAAAAAAAAATAATCTAAATTAAGGAAACTTCTAAAAGTAATGACAAAAAAAAAAAAAACGAAACGAAACGAAACGAAAACTAATCTTCAATCATCCTTAAAATTTCATCGTCAGTCATTTCTCTTTCACGTTTTATCGCCTGTATATTATCTTTTTTCGTTTCTAATACATCTAAATCTTTACTTACTCTAGCAAATGTTTGCAGGATTTTTCTATTCTTTGAATCAAACCTTTTTGAATTTAAAATAATTATTTTAAATACTTGAGATTTGAAATTATTGGCCATGAACTCGAAAAATTCTAAATCTAATTCATATTCAGGATTATATTGAAGTATAAGGGTATGAAATTTTGGTAAATGTTGAGGGGAAGGTGAAAATAATTCTGCTATTCCAAATGCGGAAAGACTAAAACATTCAGTAAAATCTAACATTCTTAGATTTGGGTAAGTGCAATTTATGATTGGTTGAGAATTAATAGTAGTGAAAGACGAAGATATGTTTTTAGGGGATTGAGGGGAATAAAGAGGAGATATTATATTATTCTCATTTGAATTATTATAATAATTATTATTATTATTGTTGCCTATATAATCATCATTTACATCGTTAACATTGTTGACACCATCAGTTTCGTTTAAATTTTGAATATAATTATAATTTTGAATATAATTATCAACATCATCTTTTTCGTTATCTCTGAATGAAATTAGATTAGTCAAGAAATTGTCCGTTATTTTGGCTCCACAAATTCTTAATTCACGTATATTTCCACAAAATTTCAACATGGGAGTCAATAAATCATTGGTTACTTCAGTGCAACCATTATTGTTATTATTATTGTTATTATTATTGTTATTATTATTGTTATCGTTATTTTTATTGGTGTTATTATTGTCTTTATTAATATTTTCGTTATTTTCGTTATTTTCGTTATTTTCGTTATTATCGTTATTATCGTTATTAATATTTATAATTTTCTTTTTATTTTTGTTATTATTATCGTTATTATCATCGTCAATATTCTTTTTATTACTTTTAAAGTTTTTGAGATTACTATTATTTTCACCCCAAATACAGAATTTTTCTAGGGATTTTGCATTATTTTTTGCTAAGTCCTTTAAAAATTCCGCAGTCAAGTTTGAACATTTTATCAATTTAATGGAAATTAAATCTTTGCACTCATTTGCCAAAGTTAACTTATCTTGTACGTCAAGATTAATTCTACATAAAGTAATGGAACGAATTAACCCATTATGACGTTGTAAAAGTGAATATTTATGAAATATAGATAATTGAGTTTTAGAATTAATATGAAGATTGGCGTAAAGAACTGAGAGAGAAGATTTATGCCAATTTTGATTTACTTGTGAAGCAGAAAGAAGATCTGGGATAGATAGATGTGAGAATATTGACAAATAAAATTCGCGAGGAAGAGAAGAAGGTTTTGATAAACTCATTGTAAATATTGAGTAAATAAATGTTTATTTGTTATATATATTCTTATATTTAATTGTGCCTTCTTTCTCATAATTTCTCATAAGTACGTAGGTTGGATTTTTTTTAAAAAAAAAAAGAAATTAGAAAAAATAGGAACCAAACCTTTTTATAGTTTTTCAGGAAAATGGCGTAGCTAAACATTAAATCTTAAGGGTGAAATTAGATATGATTGCAAATCCCAATCAAAAAAATCATTAAAAAATAATAAAAAAAAAACTATAATTCTCCTATCTCAAACCTATCTTGGGGTTTTTTTGTTTTTTTTTTGTTTTTTTTTT
>PQFF01000035.1:168364-185587 GCA_003547095.1 Diversispora epigaea | reverse complement strand
GAAATTAGATATGATTGCAAATCCAAATCAAAAAAATAATTAAAAAATAATAAAAAAAAAACTATAATTCTCCTATCTCAAACCTATCTTGGGGTTTTTTTGTTTTTTTTTTGTTTTTTTTTTGTTTTTTTTATGTATTACTTTATCATTAGTATGACGCCTAATACATGTATGTTCCTATTACTTTATCGTACTTAACCTATTAACGATCTTAAACTAATTAATAAACACTTATATCATAAAAAAACTGTTCTTTATTAATTTATTTTCGATGTCCAACCATTCGATAAACATTCTTTTTCATTACCCTAAAGGTCCCCCCTAAAATATTTTTAAATATCTCTAATATCTTCAATATCTTCCTAATGCTTATTTATAATCACTTTAATCTACATATTTTATTATCTATTATTTCTATTTCTATTATTTTTCTTTGTGTTCATTCTATAATTGCGTGTGCTTCAATATTTATTTATGCTTTATTACACATATTGATTTACAAGTACCATAATAAGACTTAATAGAGTAGAAGTATGTATGTGATTTTATGTGATAAAAACGTGAAATTATTTGAAATTATTAAATAATTTCAAAGTAAATAAAATTTATTTGAATTTACTTTTTAAAGTGTGTGAGTATATTTTTTAAAGTGTGAATATATTTTTTAAAGTGTATATTTGAACAGTGTACAACAAATATGCAATAAGAAGAATAATAAGTAAAATAAGTAAAATAAGTAAAAATAAATAATAAATATACAATAAACCTATTTAAAAGAAGTATATCACCTTTATATTTCTTTGATGAAAGAGAAACACTATATTCATTATATTGAGAAACCTTTTTAGGAATAGGAAAAATATTTACACGTTCATATTATTTTGTACTATTTATTATTTAATTTTCAATCATATAACATTTATGTTCACATTTACAATTACGAATTCTGATAAATACATTTAATTATAAATCCTTAAAAAAAAAAAAAATAGAGGATTTCACAAGATTACTATAAAAAAAACATAGAAGACTATTCCTTATCTATATCCTAGTTTTTCCGTCTATTGTTTACTGACGTTATTAGAAGCTTCGAAATTCACATTAAAAAAAAATGAAGAACAATTATAATAAAGAGTGTACAGAAAGTGTAAAAAAAAAAATTTGTAAAAAAAAATGTGTAAAAAAAAAGAGAGTAACTCGGAAATAACGAATATCTCAAGCGAATATTTTCCTATTTCTAATGTACATTTTTAAACGAACATTTATGGCGGATTTTTTTAACAAAATCCTGCACAATGAGATAACAAATATAATTAGTGTCACGTAAAAAATATTAATCGGAAACCTCTTATCGTAAATAAAGGTTTCGAAAATTTTAACATTTTTTCGGTTATAGAAAAAATTCCTTTAAATATATACGCATACGAAAATTGTGCATTTTGTTTGTATACATAATATACATCATAATCTACGTAATTATTATTAATTATCGATATTAGAGTTAAATTATTAAATTTTAAATTACACAGTTAATTACGCATTAATACGTCATTAAGGGATCGGATGACACAATGACATCATGTTGCATATATTTTTTTTTTTAATAAATTATTCCGTGTTACTATTTACTATTCTAATATGTTATATTAAAAAATAAATACTATACCGAACCGAAAAAAGATTAATATATAATCTTTAATTATATTGGTTAGATTAATTATATTGGTTAGATTAATTATCAAGAAATTAACTTTAAATTAAGAAAATCTAATACTAATTTTAATATTTAAATTTAAACTTAGGGATCCAATAAATTTAAATTATATTTCGTTATTACATACATTAATCTCGTTATATCTTTATTATGAATCGTTGAAAGTTAAGTTATTTTTTATATCATTTAAAATATCAAAAATAATGGGGTATTTCTGCAATACTTACTATTTTAAGGAGTGTATTCAATCTCAAAAGTTCAATTTTGATTAGTTGGATAAAACATTTGAATTTATTATGACATTAATATAATTAATATAATTAACAATATAATTTATATAATTAATACTTTAAAAGCATTAAAAAATATAAAAGAATAATCTATGTTAGTAATTTATGGTATTCCATTGTACCAATGAATCTCATGATATTTTATGATAAAAAAAAAAAAAAAAAAAAAAAAAAAAAAAGTGAAAAATAAATAAATAAATCTGCATATAGTAGTAATTATATGTATATTATTAATAATAAATTAATAATAGTTATCAATTATATTATAATAAATCTAATAGAGATAAAGTTTAATAATAAAAAGTAATGATTACCAAGTTATCAAAATGGTTAAATGATCAAATGACTTTTGATATTATCGTTTAAAGATTATTATGGCCTTCCGCTAAACCCCAAAATTTTTCGTNTAGGGATCCAATAAATTTAAATTATATTTCGTTATTACATACATTAATCTCGTTATATCTTTATTATGAATCGTTGAAAGTTAAGTTATTTTTTATATCATTTAAAATATCAAAAATAATGGGGTATTTCTGCAATACTTACTATTTTAAGGAGTGTATTCAATCTCAAAAGTTCAATTTTGATTAGTTGGATAAAACATTTGAATTTATTATGACATTAATATAATTAATATAATTAACAATATAATTTATATAATTAATACTTTAAAAGCATTAAAAAATATAAAAGAATAATCTATGTTAGTAATTTATGGTATTCCATTGTACCAATGAATCTCATGATATTTTATGATAAAAAAAAAAAAAAAAAAAAAAAAAAAAAAAGTGAAAAATAAATAAATAAATCTGCATATAGTAGTAATTATATGTATATTATTAATAATAAATTAATAATAGTTATCAATTATATTATAATAAATCTAATAGAGATAAAGTTTAATAATAAAAAGTAATGATTACCAAGTTATCAAAATGGTTAAATGATCAAATGACTTTTGATATTATCGTTTAAAGATTATTATGGCCTTCCGCTAAACCCCAAAATTTTTCGTAATATTTGTTAGTATTTGTTGTCATTGTTAATATTTGTTGATATTTGTTGACGTCGTTGATATTTTGTTGGCGTTTTGAACATTTTTTGGCATTCGTGAATCACTTTAACATCAAACACAACGAAGTGAATAATGTAGAATAAATGTGGAGTCAATGAAATCATTTTATCCTCCTCTAGGATGCGCATCATCATGATTTATTCGGGAAACATTATCGAGTAATTGCTTTAACCAATTAAATAAACCATTTGTCATTGATGCATAAAGTCATTCTGTACAAGTAATAATAATATGCTGTACGTAATTATACAATAATAAACTTTAAATACTTGAAAATACATAAAACATATAAAATACATAGAAATTATGTATTGTTAAAACTAAAAAGTAAATTACAATAATTAGATTTTATAAAATTGTGATCTTTTAATCTGAATCACAATGTCATAATGTCATTATATACGATGTGTGTGTGTGTGAGTGAAATAGAATTCTTATATTTGAATAATAATATTTATTAATTTTAAAAGAGGACTCTTCATTTACTTTAGATTTGCAAACCTAAAAATACATTACATATATATATATATATATATATATAAACCCAAATTAGTATTAATATTTTTGATATATTTTTACAATAAAAAGATCAATCACACCGTTTAATCTATAATCTTTATTTATTTATAATTTGTTATTTATTTATTTATAATTATATTATTCATTTAATTTATAATTTATAATTACTAATTCATTTAATTTATAATTGTTATTCATTTGCATTTGATTTATTATTGTTCGACTGCGGTGATGTTTCGCGTGATATTAACTTGTTAAAACTGCCAGGAATCCTTGTTTATCACGTATGACGAATAATTTTTTTAAAAAAAATTAACCATAAAAAAGGGTTTTACATCACTATCGTAATGCAAATATTTGATAATTTATATATAAGATTGGTATCACGATATCACGTACATGAAAATTATTATTATTGTTGTTGTTGTTGTTGTTATTATTATTATTATTATTATTATTATTATTATTATTATTATTATTATCATTATTTATTTCAAAACTTTACCAAAGATATCTTTAAGTTTTTAACAATAATAATTTTAAAAATTTCTGTACGTTTTACTTTATCACTCTACTTCGTTAGACGTTCATTATATAGATTTGGTTACATCATTTAATTGTAATAATATCGAAAATTTTATTGTCTCAATTATATTTATTTATTAAAAAAAAATACATTTCTTCAGGAATTGTGATCACGATACTTGGGGAAGATTTTTCTGGGACTCGTGATAATTGTTGAAAAAAAAATGATCGCAACAAAGAGTAAATAATATGACAAGTTAGAAAAACTAACCAACAGCAGAAAGAAGTTTGATAAAAGTAACGGATAAAGAAATTAACAGTGAGAAAATGAGTAGAAGAAAATGAGGAAAAAATTCGACGTGATTTTTATTACGTTATGTTACACAGATGCAGAGTTCAGTTTACACGTTACATGATTGACATATTTGTTTAAATTGCGGTATAGTATATTTATAGTATAGTGCTTATTTATTAATATAGTAATAATTAACATTAACGTTAAATAAAAAATAACAATCTCTAATTAATAAATTACAAGAGTAAATATATAATGATTGTTTAATTATTAAACTTAATTAATTAATTATTAGACTTTAAATTTAGTTTTTAAATAATGACTTTTCGATCTTAAACCAGAAGTAATAAATTGTAAAATTTCATTGTCTTGACCGGGAATATCTTTAAATTCATATCTTAGTACTAAAGTTGCTATTACAATTCTTAATTCCATCCATGCGAAACTAAATTACAAAAAAAGTAAAATTAGTTTATATATTAATTATTAAAATTATTATTATTGTTACAATTGTCATTATTATACATACTTTAATCCTATGCAATTTCGCGTACCTAAAAATCATTAATTATAATTATTTGATTATTATTATTATTATTGTTATTGTTATTGTATTATTGATTATTATTATTATCATTATATTAATTTCAACATACCAGCAGAAAAAGGAATAAAGCAATCAGTTGGCAATTTTTCAGGAGTTAACCAACGTTCCGGTATGAATTCATTTGAATCTTCTCCCCAATATTTTTTTGCACGATGTAAATAAAAGATATTAACTGATATTATTGTCTTTAAATAAAATATCAAAAAAATATATATATATACATGTATTAAATTATATGCAAAATATGCAAAATTATACAAAACATATAATGTAAAAAAAAGAAAATAATAATGTAAAAAAAGAAAAATGTGAATCCAAAAAAAAAAATAAATAAATACAAACATCTTTTGGAATAAAATGTCCTTTTATGACCATGTCTTCAGTTGTTTGTTTTCCTGGACCTTAATAATAATGAATATTTATATTGTTACTTATTGATTATTTATTAATTATCTATTAATTTTATTAATTTAATAAATTTTTATATAATTACCAAGATCTAAAGAGGGAAAAGTTAAAATAATTAATGACTGTATAAATATTAAATATACAAAATAAATGAACTGTATGATTAATAATTACCAATTGCAGAAGGATAAAGTCTAAGACCTTCACTAATGACAGCATTCAGATATGGTAAATTTTTTAATTTATTGTGTGAAGGAATTAATATATTATCATCAGCCTCCTCATCAATTAATGCTTCTTTAACTTCTTTGGATAATCTTTTTAATTTATCAGGATTCTTTGATAATTCTATAATTGTCATTGCAGTTGTAAAACTTGTTGAATCACTTCCAGCCATTCTAAAATAAATAAATAAATTTGATTAATTTGATTGATTCTAAATAAACAAATAAATAAACAAACAAATAAATAAATAAATTATCAAATTTTATAACTTACAAAAATTCACTGCATTGATCATAAACTTCAAAATCAGATAAACCTCCTTCTAAATGTTTAGTATCCAATAGCATTTGTAATAAATCTTTTCTTTTGCTTTCGGATTGTCTACGTTGTTTTATAAGTACATTCATGAACTATTATTTATAACAATTATCAATTAATATATATTTAATCATAAAGATATAAGAAATGAGAAGATATAAAAATATATAAAAAGATTATTATTATTATTATTATTATTATTATTACATTTATGAGATAAGGATCCACACTCATAAAAGGTCTAAGGAAAGGAAACATGCTTTGCCAAACTCTTCTTCTTAATTCTATGAAAACTTTCTTTGGTAAAGGATGATCTCCATTCTTTACTAATTTGAATGATCCACCAAATGCCGCCTCTCCGATTATATCCTATAAATTATATTTAAAAATTATATTTAAAATCATATCAATATTAAAATTCTTTAAACATAGAAGACAACAAATAATTCAATTTTAAATATTAAATATTAAATCATACCAATGCATTCAATTGAATTAATTTATAAACATCAACATTAGCAACTTCATTATTATTATTATTATTTTGCATGATTATTGTTTCATCAATTTTATTTACCAAGTCTGAAATGCAACTATGAATAAAACCTTCAAGAAATGTAAGATGTTTTATAGAAAAAGCTGGAGAGAGAATACGTCGCTATAATAATTATAATAAATAATTATAATAATAAAGGATAAATATAAAATATAAAATATAATTATATAATTATATAATTCTATATCAAACACACATAACACACAGTTTTACTTACGCGATTCTTATGAAATTCTCTGTCTCTAATAAATATAATAAATATAATAAATATAATAAATATAATAAATATAATGTATAATAAATATAATGTATAATAAATATAATAAATATAAACAAACACAATTAAATATAAAATAAATAAAAATTATTTAACTAACCTCGCAGTAAATAATGTAGAATATTGTTTATCATCACGTAATTGTTCATATCTTGAACTTTTTGGTAATTCATTTGTTACTAAAACCTATAAGGAAAATAAACAAAAAAATTTAACAAAATATATTAAAATATATCAAAATATGTCAAAATATATAGTTTCAATATATATAAATTAATTTACCTGTTTAACAATGTCTCTATCGGAAATAATAATCGTTTTAGGTGCTTTAATGTAAAAAAAAAATGTTATTATTATTATTATGATAAAACAGAAACAAAAAAAAATGTTAATAAAAATAGATTTACCAATTCGAGCTACTGGTCCATATTTTGGAACAACATAATATTGCAACCATTTCCATCTTTGTGATAATTAACAATAATATTAAAATTTATAAATCAATATTTAAATTCTAACAAAAATGATTAAAGAATAACTTACCTTTGTCCATTTATTTGTTTTAATGAAATAAAAAATTCGGATAAGAATGCTGTCTTTGGTCCCGGAATTTTATTGAGAGGTCCAAAATAAGCACAATAAATCATCTAATATATTTAGTTAGTTTTTTAAATTAATCGATTAATTTATTATTATTTTATTATGTTAATGATTAAATATGAATTTAAAATTATTACATTATATAAATGCATCAGTCCGTATACAAAAATTAATAATCCCAGTATTCGAATTGCATCCTTAAAAACATAATTAAATTGAAGAATATATTGAAATAACATAACGAATGACAAATAATAATAATAATAATAATAATAGAGAAAAGGAAGTGATAAAAAGGAGAAAAAAAGACGATGTTAGAGAAGAGGATGGTTAGAGAAGCAAAAAATGAATGTTCTCTTATTTATATTCAAGAAATTTCATGCGAATTAAAATGTTTAGGCAATTATTTTTTCCAGAATAAACAAAGATTATAAAAAATTAAAATTGTCTTTGTGTTGTTTACATTATTTATATTTATTTTGTTTTATTGTGATATTCGTTAGTATTATATTATTATTATTATTATTATTTTATATTTATATTCTCTTTATATTGTTGTTGTTTGTAATTTTTATTGTCGTTGTGTTTCTTTTCTTTTTCTAATTTATAAAATAAACAAAAATACAATTCTAAATAAAAATTGCCAAATTAATTACTATTGTCTCAAAATAATCATAATAGGTGTTAAAAATTATATATAAAATTATATCCGTGTAACAAAAAATAAATTTTACTCCTTATTGGTATTTACACATACAGTATTATTTTCAAAAAAAAAGAGTCAATTTCTGAAATTAAACCTTTTTTTTTTTTAAGTTATAAACATTTTTTACACATGAATATTGTGTGATTAATATTTATAAAATAGTCATAGAGTCTTTTTTTTATACGTTTACTATATTAATATAGAAATTCGTGAATTATTAATCGATTTGATTTATTATTATTATTATGATTAATTTGTGTTTATACAGTGGTGGTCAAAAGTACTGCATTACATGATTTTTGCCTTCAAAAAAATCTATCTCCCGGACAACCGATTTTACAATGACAGTTATTATACCTATTTTAATCTAAGTTTTGAATCAAATTAATAACACTGATTTTTGACAAATGGGTGATCGACATTAGGATCTTCTATACAGATAATGGGGATCAAGTGATAGATCGTCATTCTTGAAATAAATAAAATACCAAATTTCGCGATGATCGGATCAGTAGTTACGGAGAAATCAAAATTTTACATAAAACTTTTTTTTTTTTAATTATTTTATATGTAAAATTTTGATTTAAAAAGTTAATTTCTCCGTAATTACTGATCCGATCATCGCGAAACTTGTATTAAAGAAAACATGACATGAATTCATTAAAATTAAAGTAAACATACATGAACTATAATAATTAAATTGAACATAACACATTGATGATCAATAAATATTGTATTAATTATTAAAGTTTACATGACATAATAATTTATTAAAGTGAACGCGTCATATTAAATTATCCAACCCATTATACTATCTTGTGTAAATTTTACAGCACATTCGCATGAAATTTTCAGGATATAACCTGTCTGCTTTTGACCAGGATATAACCTAACCCCTATTGTTCCACGCAGAAACGGAAAAAATGACGGCTAACAAAATAATAATTGTCGATCTGCGTGGGGCAAAGCAGACAGGTTATATCCTGAAAACTCATGCGAATGTGGTGAAATTTTATATTTGTATCAATATAAAATAAAATTTAATAATTTTATTATTTATTGGTTTCTATTATATTAAAAAAATGAAAATACAAATATTAAATATCTATTATCTAAAATTCCACATGATATAAAGAAAGATTTTTTATCAGGTACTTTTGTAATTGTTTTTTCACGTCAAATAAATAATATTTCTTTTTCAATACAATTTCCATCTATGCCTTTTTCCTCAACAAGTACGAATGACTCAGTTCCAAATTTATTTTTCTTCCTTCCCTAGAATTCGCAACAAAATATATTGAATTTTCTGGGAAATCGTTTTACATCTTCGGTTGTCCTAACTTGCTGTCGATATCCCGGAGAAATACAACACGAAAATGATTTTGGATATCTTCGGGAATATATGAAAAATACTGGTAGTGAGAACAATTTGATTTTTCTTGTTCTTTAAGTTTTCATGTGAGCTAAGCGAAGATTTTGATGAATATGAACAGTTACAAAGGTGACAAGGAAATGGTTTGCAGGATGGCGTCGCGAAAGAATATAATAAATCGTGATTGTGTTACCATAATTACCATACATTCAATTATAAATTGGCCCATATGGCAAAAGTTTCATTTTTGATAGATCAGGGGTTATTTTTTTTTGATATATCAAATTTTCATGTGACAAAATAGTTATCTTTTTTATCTTTTTGATGCATCTATAAATAAACAATTATAGGCATATCAAAAAATAACCACTTTTTTCACACGTATCTTGATATATCAAAAAAATAACCATAAGTCTATCAAAAATGAACCTTTTGCGCCCATATGATACTGATACGTACATAGAATTTTAACATAATCATGTGATTTTTTAAAATTCAAGTTATAGAAGTTATGAAAGTTGATGGAAATTGCATGCTATTAATAAGCAGAGAATCTTAAATTTTAATATGAGAGATGAGAATGATATAATATATTGTTTCAATCCTAATAATAATAATAATTATTATTATAAAAATAATAATAATTATAAAAATAATAATAATTATAAAAATAATAATAATTATAAAAATAATAATAATAATTAATTAATTAATTAATTAAAAAGTAAACCAGTTCATTTTTGTAATTATGAAATCATGTTTTATCAGTATTCTTTATGTCACGTTTGTTATAAAGATGTACACGAAAAAAAAAAAACTTAAATTACATAATGAATAATAATAGATATAATAGTGATGACATATCAAAAAGAAATAATTCAGAATAGTCAAAATACCATTTACTATAACCGGAAATATTTCATCTTTGCAAAAAAAATTTTTTTTTTGAATGAGGTGATCAATTTTTTAGTAATATAAATAAATTAGATCGCACAAAAATTTTTTTTTTTGGCTTACTGAGAACTCTTTTTCTCTAAAAATTAACTGAATTCAAACTGTTGAATTATTTCTATCGGTATTCTTATTAAACAACTATAATGTCTCGAAATTTACGTAAAAAAGCTGTTGCCAGAGCTTCTCGACGGGCAAGCAACAACAACAACAATAATAATACTGGTCCGTCATTAGTTAGCATTCTTGCTATCAACAATACTCCATTAAGTAGTCTTCATAATANAATAATAATAATTATAAAAATAATAATAATTATAAAAATAATAATAATAATTAATTAATTAATTAATTAAAAAGTAAACCAGTTCATTTTTGTAATTATGAAATCATGTTTTATCAGTATTCTTTATGTCACGTTTGTTATAAAGATGTACACGAAAAAAAAAAAACTTAAATTACATAATGAATAATAATAGATATAATAGTGATGACATATCAAAAAGAAATAATTCAGAATAGTCAAAATACCATTTACTATAACCGGAAATATTTCATCTTTGCAAAAAAAATTTTTTTTTTGAATGAGGTGATCAATTTTTTAGTAATATAAATAAATTAGATCGCACAAAAATTTTTTTTTTTGGCTTACTGAGAACTCTTTTTCTCTAAAAATTAACTGAATTCAAACTGTTGAATTATTTCTATCGGTATTCTTATTAAACAACTATAATGTCTCGAAATTTACGTAAAAAAGCTGTTGCCAGAGCTTCTCGACGGGCAAGCAACAACAACAACAATAATAATACTGGTCCGTCATTAGTTAGCATTCTTGCTATCAACAATACTCCATTAAGTAGTCTTCATAATACTGACGAAGAGGATCTCTGGAGTGAAACTTCCGGAGATACTATTGATTCTTGGGCTTCAAATAGCAGTAAAACAAATGAAGATAAAGCTTTCGAAGAAGCTATATCTTGGGAAGACGAAGTTTTACAAAGTGTTGATGATTTAGAAGAAAAGAGAACCAGGTATATAATCATGATTTCGATGTTTTATAATTTGAAAAATTATTAACATTTAATGGCATTTACTCATCCCATTAACATTATTGTATTTGACATTAATTAAATTACTGTTTGAATTTTATTATTTTTTTTATAATTATAGCATTCGGGAAGATGCATTGGCGAAATTAATTCGTCTTCTCTCTCGTAAATTTTCCGCCTATCTTCTTGAATCTAGACGACAATCATTACTTGATCTCTTAATCCGTTCAATAAAAAAAGATAAAAGCTATAAAGAAAATGTTTTGGCTGCCAAAGGTACCTAATTCTTGTTATTTATTTATTTATTTATATATCATGCATATATATATATATATATATATATAATAGTTCAAATAGTATTTATTGATTGATTATCTTTTGTTATTAGTGTTGGCATTACTCTTTATTACTTTCGGTGAAGGACATGAAGAAATGTATCAAGAAGTCGTACCAATATTAAAATATATTACTATAAATACTGCGTCTCCCGAAGTCAAGAGCGCGGTATGTAAATATATATTATATATTAATATCAAACATGTAAAAATTTTAAAATTTATAAACTGATAAAATATTTTCAATTTTTTTTAGTGTATTAAAACTCTTGGATTGAGTTGTTTTATAGCTGGATCCAAATATGAAGCTATCGATCTTCTTAACTTCCTTTCTGATATTATAAGAACTTCGGGTGCAAGTGTAAATGCTGATGACAATGCTGGCCCGATTACAAGTGCACTTAATACTTACGGTTTAATTTTTTCTGAATTATGGAGTAGTAGTCAAAAGGGAGGAACACAAAGAGCGAAGGAGGAATTTGAACGAGTTATGCCAGATCATACTAAACAACTTGAATCTGCTACTATGGAGGTTAGAGTAGCTAGTGGTGAAAACATAGCTTTAATGTTTGAAACTTTGGGAATTGGGCGAAGAATTGATTCAGAAAGATGGGGAAATGAAGATAATGTAAAAAAATAAACGATTTATTTCTTTAGGTTAATTTATGAATACTTCTAAATACTTATAATAATTCTTGTTTAATTAGTCCGACGAAGAAGGTGATACTGATTATGACGGTATAGAACAATTGACACATATGTTAAGCACTTTGGCTACAGATAGCAACCGTTATCGAGCAAAGGCCGATCGTAAAATTCAGAGATCCGTATTCAGAGATGTTCTGAGAACTGTCAAGGTAATTATCAACTCATTTTTACTGATAATATCTAAATTTCATAATTTACATAATTTTCATGATTCTGATATTATAATTATATTATAATAGGATGGCGATCATATAAAAGAAAAACTCAAGTTTAAAAACCAAACAGTTTATTTCACCACTTGGGCAAAAATTATACAATTGAGATCCTTCCGCGAAATATTAGCTGAAGGATTAAAAGCACATTTTGAAGAAAACACTTTACTTCAAGAGATTTTTGAATTTGTGCCCCCTCCCCCCTTAGAACCTCTACGAAATAGACCAGATTCAGCATTGAGCTACAACACCGCTGGATCTGATACTGATACTTCAGTATCAAAAAGGAAATTAAAGAATAATAATAAACGGGCAAAGGTTAGAAAAGGAAATAAGCGGAAAGGGGATATTGGTTAGTAGAATGGAATTAACCTAATAAGGTGTAGAGAGAAGGGCAAAGAGGGACATAAATAAACATATTTATATATGATAATATATTTATTTATTTATTTATTATTTATATTTTATCTGTATTTTACATAATATCTTATATTTTATTTTATATATAAAATAATATTTATTTATTTATAAAAATAATTGAATTTCTTAAATTTATTTAATTATAACAATGCGAAAAAAATAATATTACAATTTATAATATTTATAAAGAAAAAAGTCGACGCAACAAAATTCAAAATTATTCGAAGAGGTAAAGAGTGTAAGTGTATAAAATGTATGATGTTAAAAATTCATACATACATTCTATTTTTCTACTATGATTTGAAAAAGATTAAAATTTTTTTTTTTTTACAAAATCATAAAATTGTAAATGAAGTAAAAAATTGATTTTTGATAAGATGATAATTGTGTAAGAATAATTGTAATAATTGTAAAGATAATTGGATAGTCGAATAAAAATAATTAGATAAGTATTATATAATTATATGGATTATAGATGATTTTGTACAAAAAAAAATGCTTAACTACATGAAATGAAAAATACAATAATATGGCAAAAATAATAATAAAATAAATAACAACGTAAAATTAAATAATGAAATTGTCCTTTTCGTGCTATTTACGCACTTCTTATTCTGCAGTAATCTGTTTAGGTATTTCAGGAACTGGTGGTTGATCTTCTTTGAGTCTATTCAAAATAGATTCTGCCTTCAACGCGATTGACATACTTCTGGTGACGCGTTTATCTCTAGCACCACGCCTATTTCGACTTCTTGTATCAAGATCTCTACCATCTCTTAACGTTTCTAATAAATTATCCATCAAATGTTTCTCTTCCGATGGATCCAATGTAACATTCTCTCCAACGTGGACTCCCGTATTTGCATTAGCTTTTCTACGACTTTCAATCTCCTGTAAGAGGTTAATGAAGGGATTGAAGTTTAGGGATTAAGATTAAAGGAAAAAATCAATTATAGGAATTTTTGTTTTATAAAATGAATATAAAATAATATAAAACTATTTTATTTACCGCCTTTCTCTTTTGAGCACTAGTTTCTCGATCTCTAACTGCCTTATTATCAGCTCTTGTACGCTATAAAGAATTAAAATTCAATGAATTAAATAATATTTCAAGACCTATAAATATATGTATGTAAATACAAACCTCAAACGATGTGACAAAGGTCTTAAATATTCCAAAGAACTCATCAGGCTTTGTATTATTCTGATCTTCGCCAAAGTGTGAAAGAACATCTTTATAAGCAACTTCCATTGAAGTATATTTAATTTGAAGTTCTTCAAACTTCTTTTGTGATTTTACTACAAATTCTTTCATAACTTCCGGAAACCTATCACCTTGTTCTAATTCAGAATCCGTAAAATGCTTTTGCAATTCAACTGTAAGGTCATACAATTTAGTTCCCATCATTCGATATTCATTTGTCATATCTTGTTGTGATACTAATATTTAAGTTGATATTAAATTTAAATTAATACAGTTAAATATGGTTAAATATGGTTAAATATGGTTAAATTTAGTAGAATTGATGTGAATACCTCTGCACGCGGATCCGCATTCTTTTAATTCTTCAATAAACCCAATTAGATGAGGTGTTTTTTCTTCAATAGTATCAGATAAGAAATGTAATAACGTAAGGGACGTATTATTTGAAGCTTTAGTATCAACAAGCTAAAAATAAATGAAAATAAATAAATGAAATTCAATATTGAAATATAATGAATAATAATAATGAAATAATTTTAATTCCTCATGTCAAAAATTATTGAAATGTATTTTCATTACCTTGTTAATACTTGCAATCTTGTACCCAAACGCTCCACCTTTATATCCAGAACCATTCATATAATTTCCCAATATTAAAATAATCTGCATAAAACAACAACAAAAAAATAATAACAAAAATAATAGTAAGAATCCATTTCGAAACAAAAAAGTTACAAAAGGGATACGATACTTACATTTAGTAACTCTTTGAAATATTTTGAGTCCTTAAGGGCTATAGAAGCATTTAATATCGAAACAACGTTCTAATAAATATAAAAAAATATATATATAAAATAGAAAGAATAGAAGGAATAATCTCTATAAACAAAAAAAATTAAATCTCTTCATAATGAATGCTTACATTGCTCAAATCCGTAAACTTCTCGTCAAAGGTAACATAAAAGTACATGAACTTCAGGCGTTGTTCATATCGGTGAATTTTCATCACCTATTAATTAATTCATAAATTAATTAATTCAAAAATTCATTCAAAAGAATTAAATATGATCAATTAAACAAACCTCAACAAAGAATCTGTCGGCTCGAGCTAAATTCTCATAATCCTCTGTGCCTTCTTTAAACACTGCCAGTTTACCGCGCTAAAAAAAAAAAAGAAAGAGAGACGACAATTAAAAAAAAAACAAAACGCATTGAACAAAATAAACATTTAATAATTATGATATATAAACAAAACTTACTTCGTCTGCTGTTGGCGTATATAACATTAATTGACAAAGNAACAAAAAAGTTACAAAAGGGATACGATACTTACATTTAGTAACTCTTTGAAATATTTTGAGTCCTTAAGGGCTATAGAAGCATTTAATATCGAAACAACGTTCTAATAAATATAAAAAAATATATATATAAAATAGAAAGAATAGAAGGAATAATCTCTATAAACAAAAAAAATTAAATCTCTTCATAATGAATGCTTACATTGCTCAAATCCGTAAACTTCTCGTCAAAGGTAACATAAAAGTACATGAACTTCAGGCGTTGTTCATATCGGTGAATTTTCATCACCTATTAATTAATTCATAAATTAATTAATTCAAAAATTCATTCAAAAGAATTAAATATGATCAATTAAACAAACCTCAACAAAGAATCTGTCGGCTCGAGCTAAATTCTCATAATCCTCTGTGCCTTCTTTAAACACTGCCAGTTTACCGCGCTAAAAAAAAAAAAGAAAGAGAGACGACAATTAAAAAAAAAACAAAACGCATTGAACAAAATAAACATTTAATAATTATGATATATAAACAAAACTTACTTCGTCTGCTGTTGGCGTATATAACATTAATTGACAAAGCAAATTCTCTGTGCAAAAGATTTCGTCCATTTCAACAATCTTAGTATGCATTTCTTCAAATGACATTTGCCTATATCTTCCAATCGTTACATCTTTTAATCAAAAAATTTATATATTAATTATCATAGTTCAAATTCTATCCAAAAAAAAAAATTAACTTACTAATATTTTGTGCTCTCTTTGAATCAAGAACAGTAATTTCTGCTTTCTTTTCCAACTTTGGTTCTGTATATACGCAAAATCAATATTTAAATTATTGCTTAAATACAATCAATCACGATAGTCGTGGTTAAGTAATTTGATATTAAAATGAATAAATCACATACTCCTTTTGGCAGCCTCTTTAGCGGCAAAAAGTTCTTCAATGGTTGAAAAAACACCAAATTCACCACCAAGTAATTTGAGAAGTTCTTCTTCACTCATGTTTGCTTGACCCCAAAAGGTTTTATTAACGGATAATGTATTAAGTTTGTCCCATTGAAGTTGCAGAAGTTTCTTTTTAGCAACAAAAGGAAGAGCTTTACGGTTTTGTGATGCTAAACGAAAAAAAAAGATATTTATTAGATAAAATAAAAATCCAAGAATATATCACGAATAATATAAATATGTCAATAAATACCAGTCACAAAGCGTGGTGCGCCTGGTGGTGGTGGTGCACCAGGTGGTGGAGGTGGAGGGGCACCCCCACCTGGTGGTGGTGGTGGTGGCGGTGGAGCACCACCTTTTCCTGGTGGCGGTGGTGGAGGTGGTGGTGGCGGTGGAGCACCACCCTTTCCTGGTGGTGGAGGCGGTGGAGGAGGAACATCACTTTTACTAGGTGGTGGGGGTGGGGGTGGTGGAATATCCGCCTTACTTGGTGGGAGTGGTGGTGGGGGTGGAATATCCTCCTTACTTGGTGGTGGTGGTGGTGGTGGTGGAATATCCTCCTTACTTGGTGGTGGTGGTGGTGGTGGTGGAATATCCTCCTTACTTGGTGGT
>PQFF01000035.1:147770-168119 GCA_003547095.1 Diversispora epigaea | reverse complement strand
GGTGGGGGTGGTGGAATATCCTCCTTACTTGGTGGTAGTGGTGGTGGTGGTGGAATATCCTCCTTACTTGGTGGTGGTGGTGGTGGTGGTGGAATATCCTCCTTACTTGGTGGTGGTGGAATATCGTCTTTACTTATTGTTGGTGGTGGGGAAGAAATTTCTTCTTGTGTGGAAGGTGATAATTGAGTTTCTTGTATAGAAGGTAATGATAGAGGTGGGGATGATGATGGAAGAGTGGGCATTGAAATTTTTATTGATGATTCAGGTCTTGGCGGTTTTTGTGGTGGTATATCTTGTGAAGGAAATTGAATAGATGATGATGATTGATTGAAGTTTGGATCAGCCGAAGGAAATTGAATAGATGAAGGGGGTCTTTGATAATTTAATATGTCATTTAAGATATTGGGATTCAATTTTGGTGGCACAAATCCTCCAGGTCCAATATTTGTACCAGGAGAAATAGGGTTTATTGAATGAGAACCAAATTGACCAGTTGATGAAATTCGCGAAATTCGAAAATTTGGAGAATTTTGATCGGCGTTTGATTGATTAGTTCCTTGAAGGTTTTGTGAATCAGTTGAATATAAAGTATCCGAAGTTGCAGTGCTATTACGATTAGGATTATAAATATATTCATTTGAATCGGGCATCTATTGAAAAAAAAAAAGTAAGTTTGAAAATTCTAGTTTTTCTTTCTTAGTCAAAAATTAAATAATAAATAAATTATAAACCTTGAAATCCGCGAATGTAGGAGTCCAAACTTTAGCTCCTACTAATTTTTGTTCAGTTTTTGCAATTTCTTGCATCCTTTCCAATTTCATAATCATTTCTTGTTTACTTAAAGACTCAGAATCAGATGCACCATGCTGTTCTTTTAATATTCTTTCTAGATCCCTCAATTCAACATTCTGCTCCGCCAATTTTTCAAGATAACTTGATTCCAAATCATTAAGTTTTTGTTGAAGTGTTTCTACGGTATGGCGAGAAATACGTAAAAGATCTTCAAGTGACTCAATTTTACTCTTAAGATCACTGACCATACCATCTATTATTATTCAATTAAAAATTTAAATTATTTAAATTATTTTGAAAACGTAAACAATGAACAAACAAATAGAAGGGTAATATTATACCAGCTCCAGAAGCTAATTCTTTTTGTAGTTCATGTTTTTCATGTAAAGCCTTTTCAGCTAAAGCTTTAGCTTCATTTGCTTCTTCGATGGCAGCTTGAACTTTATCTTGATCTGCCAATTTAGAAAGCACCTGTGAAACGGTTTTACCCACAGAATTACTCCAATCTTGATCAAGTCCACGTCGATCTAATACGACTTGAGTAACCAATGCATCAATGAGTTGAAAGTAACGTGTTCTATAAATATAAAATCAATAAATAATTAATTAAGTTAATTAAGTTAATTAATTAAGTAATTAGGTAATTAATTAAGTTAATTAATTAAGTAATTAGGTAATTAATTAAGTTATTTAAATAGTATTTTAATGACAATAATAATAATAAATCATGCCTTGTTTCCCCATCATCACGAATAAGTAACATATGTTGCATAGCCGACAAGAAAAAATCAAAGGCGCGTGTTCCTTCAACCGAAGCAAGAAGACATTTAAATACATCCTCCGGGTCAGTAAATAAATATATGTTAAGAATATTTATAATAAAATTAATTAAAAAAAATTGTAAAAAATAATAATATTTTTATCATGATAAATGTAATAAAGGATATGTCATGTCCTCCAAAATCTGATGATTATAATAATCTAATACTTCTTCATAATCCAGTTCGCTCTCACGTTCATATTTATTTATTTGCCGAGTAATTAATTCATTATTAAGAGGTTTCATTTTCTAAAATAAAATAAAAAGGATATTTGTATTAAATTCGGAGATTTATTTCTTAAAGGCTAAAGGAAATAAATCATACTTACATCAATGATTCGCGTTGAGCCACAAGTGTGCAACTGATTCCTCAAATGAACTCGAACCTCTACGTCATCGCAAACTCCGACAATGGAATTAAGCAGAATCATATTCGCGAGCTAATTTCAATAATTTATTCATTATTACTACTATGAATTTAAAATTTTAAAATTTTTTTCTTTAAACGTTCAATTGGCATACCGCATATTCCATTAAAGAATTATCAACTCCGACTCCACCTTTTTTATATTCTTCGCTAGCATTAACTAAACTTCCGTAACGTCCACGACCATCAATTGTATTTTCTAACATTCTCATCCATGCATCAAATCGTCCATGTTCGGATTGAAATTGCATAAGTTGATCAAATCCTCCCAAAACTAAATTGTGACCAGTTGGAATTTCACAATAACAAAAGAATGAAAGAACTTCGGCCACAAGTTTACGAGTGTTCAGTTGAGGGGAGACAAGGGAAAAAGTTATGCTGTAGATACACGTTGGATGTGATAATGCTTCTTGAGCACCCCACTAAAAAAACAAAAAAAAAAATAGATTAGAAATTCAGATATCCGAATTGAAAGTTAATTAATTAAAATTTAGTTAAAATTTAGTTAAAATTTAATTTTAGTTTTAACATACTCTGTTGTTTAATAGCGATTTTAAACATTTGATAATTTCATATTCCATATATAAATCTGTTTCTCTCCTAAATAAAATCAAAATCAAAACCAAAATTATTAATTTTTTTTTGTTAAAGAAAATTAATTATCATCTTCGAGTAATAATAATTTAATGAGATTGACAATAAATATACTTTATAGGTTTACGGGTAATGCTATTTAGATGATTTGCAAGAACCTCCAAACCTTTAGCATCAATAAATGATCGAACCCAACTAGAAAATTAAAGAAAATTAAAGAAAATTAAATAAAATTAAATAAAAGAAATAAGGTTCATTACTTAAATTTTTTAATCTCTGAAATATTATATTAAAAAAAAATTGTTACGTTATAGACGACGTTCTTAGAGAAACGCTTAGAGAATTCATATGTTTCACGGTTATCGAGCCTTCTAGAATTTTTTTAAGATACCATTCTGGAGCATTTTTATCATGAGAAGAAGTAACAGCATCTGTCGAAGGTTTAATTTTCTATTAAAATATATAAATAATAATAATAATAATTATTATTATTATTATTATTATTATTATTATTATTATTATTATTATTATTATTATATTTTTAAATTAATGCGTTGAAATAAATTAAATAAATTTATAACAATGAAAATTCACCTCTTCTTGTAATATATCATTTTTTATGAGTGTCCATTTTTTATCAGTTGCAAGAGCCAACATTGCTTCTGGTGGATTTTTTGAATACAATTTATTCTGTAATTAAGCAAATTCCACAAATTCCTCATTAGATTTTATAAAAAGAAGGTTTTCTGTTATTATAAATATTAACCTATCATTAACCTATCATTAACCTATCATTAATTCATCATGCCATTTTTAACCCTCTTTAACCCTCTTTAACCCTCTTTAACCCCTTTAACCTCCTTTAATCCTTAATTAGCCTTCATCAATTCAATAACAATTAATTAACCCCATTAACCCCTCATTAAACCCATGAGAAAAAAAATGAAATGAAATACCATTAAATCCAAAAACATAACTTCAATGGTTTCATCGGGAGGTTTTTGTATTTCATTCTTCGATGCCCGATTATCTCTATAATAATTGCTCACCCACGTTTGAATTTCACTTGGTGAAAATGCACCCGACATTCTTTCAAAACCCCGCGCTATAGATGAACTAGGAGACGTTGTACTGGGGGTCGCCTCATTTGAAAAAGGGTAACTTGAATTATTATTACAATCAAAAGAAGTACTCCGTGAATGCTGAATTGGTGGTGCTTCTTGATAATATGTTTGATTTTCTCCTGGTGGTTGTGAATATTGAATATAATTGCTTTGTTGTTGATAAATTTGTGGTTGTCGGACATTTTCTGAATGAAAATTGTTGTTGCTATTATTGTTATTATTATTATTATTATGATTATTGTGGGTACTGGGTGACCGTAAAGGTGGTCTTATTTGATTATATGGTTTAGAATCTTTTATTTCAGGTAAATTGGGTTGTTGTTTTGACTTTTTCTTTCTAAATATCCCAGCCATGATTTATATATGCAACAATATAGGTGAATAACTTTAAAAAAATATGTAATACGATAATAATAGTAGTACTTTAATTAAACTATAGATCTTTAAATTAGAGTGTCAAAGAAGAAACCTCGGGATCTAAACTCCACAGCGAAACGTTAATATAAATTTAGAGAATTGCATTAAGAAAGAAAAAAGTAAGACTGTTATGCAATTATTTAATAATAGATCTATACGTTGAAGGTATCGTGATTGTTGAGACTGCTCAACCCGAAATAAAATAGATAAATTAAACGGGAAGTACAAATGAGACTGGTGGTTCGAAAGCTTATTTAATTTAATAAACGGGCCAATCAAAAATGAAACAGAATTTGGCAATCGTTTCGTTTTGATAATTATTTTTAATTATTTAATTATTTTAGATTATTTGGTCGAGAACAGCATTTCATTATTCTTATTTTATTTATTTCTATATGAAATATTAATTGAATCTTTTTAAATGGTTTCCTCAAACTGAATTTTACAATTATTTACAATTATGGGCGTTGATTTTTTAGATGTTCGTCAATTTCATTCTTACAATGTAAATTTATCGTAACAATTAAGTATTATTCTGACTAATTAAATTATTTTATTATTTACACAATACATTATTATCGTTATTATTATTTTTTACATTACGCGAAAAGGTAGAATACTGTATCTCAAACAATTAATATACAATAATTTAAACATTAATATTAATCTAAAAACTTAAATAATAATAATGAGATAATAATAATAATGATAAATGATAAGATAATAATAATGATAAGATAATAATAATGATAATATTAGGAATTATTTGTGATTTATATTTTTTTGCCAATTTACCAGAAATTCCATATAAATATATCTCCTTATTATAATTGTATCAGGAACAATACATTGCAAATCATACATTTATGACCAACTTTTAATTTTTTCTTCTAAAGCACCTTTTTTTAATTTAAAAAATCAGGTTGTAATGAAATAATTCTTTATACAACAATCAGTTCAATTTTAATTTACCATTGATTATTTAATCCAAAAAGTGTATTTCTCATTTTTGGTTGTTTATCTCATGATCTCAAATTTATTTTACTGGCATCTAGTTTAAATCTGAACTATTGACAAATGCAAACAAAGCAATACAATTACCTCAAAAATTTTGTTTTTACTTGTTCAATTATATATTCAGGTTAAAAATGCCAATTTGATACCTTTCTAATTCAATTTATAAATTTTCTTATTGCTAATTAAAGGTACCTGTCATAATTATTTACAAAAGTTGCAATTATACATGTTTTCAAAATTGATTTTGGATTTTTGAAATATTTTGTCTTTTTGAGATTTATTCAAAATCTATTATAATACTTCTTTAATTAATTATCATGCAATTGAATTACAAAAAGTGAATATTATTTAAATTCATAATTATTTAGATTGAAATTTCAAGCTAATTTAATATTTAATAATACTTTTTTAATTGATTATCATGCAATTGAATCACGGGAAATAAGTATTAAAAGACAAGAGATTTCATTCTTTATATTTTTTTTGTAAAATAGAATTCTTTTATGGACCTTTGTTTAAAATATAGACCTGGTACAATGGCTGGTCAGGTTGTTAGCAATAGCTATAGTCAGTTTCATCTGATTTGCTATCCTCATTAAGAGACATTAATAAATACATTCAAAACAAGACCTCATTAATCATTAAAAAAAAATATATATATATTTTAATATATTGTATATACTCTCTCTGTAATAATAAAAAATAACAAAAAAATTTTCAAAATATTTGATATAGAAAACTTAAAAATTTTATGTCATATAAAAAAGACTTAAAATATTTAATACCACTCAGTTTGAGCAAGGAACTCTGCCAGACGAAATTAAATTAAAAGCCTAATATCTATTATTAAATATTTTTTATAATGGTCTTCTCTTAAAAGAAGTTTTTTTGTCTTGGGAAAAAATATTAATAAAGAAAACTTTGAATAACTACTATAACACTGGAACATAATGAAAGGGTACGACTTTACAAACAATAGAAATTTGAAATACTTTGTAAAATAATAATTCAATACAAAAAAATCAAAAAATATATTTATTATCTTAAGATTTTATTTTTTTTTTTATTAAAATTTTTATTTTTTTTCTTTTTTTAAAGGGAATTTGGTAAAATTAGTTTGAATTTGATTTCAATCACATGAAAAGATTTGTCATACTGCAAATGTAAACAATTAAAAAAAAATTTTTGAATTATGTACATTATCATATATACGATCATATTATTATAAGAATTTTAGTCTTAATAAAAGAAGTCAACATGTGATGCTATTACCTGACTATTATGAGTTATATTTCTAAAGGTAACTTTACAGTTTTTTTAGAAATTTATAGTTCTTCCTTAATATATACATGTTGTTCAAATTGCTCAGAATTTGAAATTTGGAATTTGAGATTATATAGTACATCAGGAAATTTTTTATGTCGGAGGTTATTGTAATAATTTCGTTTTCAAAGGTTATTGAAGGTTATCGAACCAATAACCTTCGCAAATATTACGTTTATTATAATAAAGTGAAGGTTATTGAAAGTTATCGATATCAATAACCTTTGAAGTATTACGTTTTATTAATAAAAATGAAGGTTTTCGGTACCAATAACCTTCGTAAATATTACGTTTATNAAATCAAAAAATATATTTATTATCTTAAGATTTTATTTTTTTTTTTATTAAAATTTTTATTTTTTTTCTTTTTTTAAAGGGAATTTGGTAAAATTAGTTTGAATTTGATTTCAATCACATGAAAAGATTTGTCATACTGCAAATGTAAACAATTAAAAAAAAATTTTTGAATTATGTACATTATCATATATACGATCATATTATTATAAGAATTTTAGTCTTAATAAAAGAAGTCAACATGTGATGCTATTACCTGACTATTATGAGTTATATTTCTAAAGGTAACTTTACAGTTTTTTTAGAAATTTATAGTTCTTCCTTAATATATACATGTTGTTCAAATTGCTCAGAATTTGAAATTTGGAATTTGAGATTATATAGTACATCAGGAAATTTTTTATGTCGGAGGTTATTGTAATAATTTCGTTTTCAAAGGTTATTGAAGGTTATCGAACCAATAACCTTCGCAAATATTACGTTTATTATAATAAAGTGAAGGTTATTGAAAGTTATCGATATCAATAACCTTTGAAGTATTACGTTTTATTAATAAAAATGAAGGTTTTCGGTACCAATAACCTTCGTAAATATTACGTTTATATTGGAGGTATTCGAAAGTTATCAGAGTGAAGGATTTCGAAGGCCTACGTTTAAAAAAATTTACTGATGTATTTGAAATTTGATATTTAAAATTTAAAATTTCAGCACTATATAAATAATTTGAAATTTGAAATTTGAATTTGGATTTTTGAAAAATAATTTGAGTAACATATATACCCTAATAAGTACAAGATTATTGATTAAAAAGTACCACTAATTTAATTATTTTAGAAAGGAAATCAAATTTTTTGTTAATTTACTATCAATTATTTCATATTTTAAAATTTGTATCCATTATTTTTTATCTAATATTTCATCTGTTAATTCTATTTATCCAAATTTAATTCCATTATTCTATCTGATTATTATTTGATTTTCTTATACATAAAATTCCCATCTGATATCTTGAATTCTTCTTTATACTTTGTTATTCATTTAATATTTTATTTATTAATCCTTATCCTTGTCCATGAATATAGAGTTTATTATTTATAAGATAATATTATTCTCCAACTTCATTTGATGTTATTATTTTGATTTATCTTTTATTTCTAAAAAATTGTCTAAGAGTTTCAAATTATGTTATTATTAGTAACTCAAGAATTATAATATTAAATTATTTATTTTATAACTTCAGAATTTATTTAATAAATAATTTTATTAAATAATATTTTAATATTTATTTTCAAGTTAATTTTTACAAGTTATTTTTTGGAATTTTAATTGATAAAATTTATTATAAGACAATTTTCATTTTTTACAAAATTTTACAACTCAGAACTATAAAAACTAAGTCAAATAGTCTTTATATTTATAAACAAACATATTATTATGTCCTTACTGTGCATTAATATTATTGATTAATATATCTATTATATATATATATTTTTTTTTTATTGTTTCAACGAGATCTCGCTTCAAGTTTATTAACTAAAAAAGAGAAAGTTTTCTATAAAATTTTTACATAATATAAATCACACAACTTATCCTAGTACTACCGTGTAAAAATAAGACTCAGACTAACTCTAACTTAGAGACATGCCTGCAACCTACCGCCTGATAGCAACAGTTATCCTCAGCATGTTAAGGTCCTGCCACTAGTCAAATGGAAAAAAATAGGATGGTTTTATCATGAATAGAATTCCGATTGATAGCTAGATTTTATACATGTCGTCAAAACTATTAAATTGTGTCAGACACAATTAAAATTGAGAAAAATTGGAGTTGAGTCAAAGCAAATTTTGATTTTTACTAGTAATTGACGTAATTAGTTGAGTCAGACACAATTAAAAATTGAAATTTTAAGAGTTGAGTCAAGGTGAAATTAGTTTTGACAACATGTATACTAGATTTATTAAGTATAGGCAATCGATTTTTTTCAATTTATAAATAGGAATTTCCGATTTATGAATTTTCACAAATAAGATGTCCAATTTATGTAGATTTACATTTTGATTTTTATTCATTTGACCAGTGTGCCGAATAACCTTGAACATCCCTTCGTCACAAAATTTTACAATAAAGTTACCACTTATGTTATGAGCATACCCATTAATACAGTTATTATTCTTACAGCAAAGGTAAATACCCCCTCTAGTACCTCTACAACAATGCAATCACAATAAATACCCCCAAAGAGCAAGACAATAATGAATATAGTTACTATATTATACTAAATTCTAATCTATTTATAAAGAAAAATACAAATCGTATAAAAAACCTTAATAATTAACTACTATAAATATGTAAAATCAAAGGATTTATAAATAAAAAAATAATTACTATCTTTATAAAGACTAAAAGGGAAAAAGAACATGTACTAACATGTATCACTAATTTTATCTCCAAAATTTCTTTCTATATATCACTACATGTAAGTCAATTTTGTATTACTAAAGCTTCAGGATCAAACCTATATTTCTAAATTTCCCATAAAAATTTGAAATTGCTACGTCACAAAAAGATTATCTTCAGTTGGAATGTTAGCTTTCTAAAAACATGTCTCTGCTAAGGCAAAAATTATTATAACCCAACTGTCAGAAAATTCGTAAAGTCTATGTCGTCTAACTATCACAACAGATAATACAGTTTTTAATTACACAGGACTCCAGTACTTTTATATTTCAGCCCAGCGCAATTTAATTAGCCTTTGAGCTAGAATTTAACCAGAATTTAGCTGATGCAAAATTAATTAGCCAAAGGTGCAATTATTGAGCCAGCCTTGATATCAATTAAGCCTTCTACCCTTGTCACAAACATTTATACTTACTCTTAAAACTAGACGAACTTATACAAATGAAAGTAGAAAGGAATTAAAATATAAGTTAGTAATCCAGACCTGAAAAATTTTTACTAAAATTCTTCTTTAAAAATTTTTGGTACAAGTGATAAGCAGAATATATCTACCATATAACTTACTAAATATAGAATATATGTTATATTAATAATTAATATTAATAAATACTATATAATAATAATTAATACTAAATAATATTAATTAATAATAAATATTGATAATTATAAATATTTGTGTAACTATATTACATCAGGAAATTTTAAGGAGCAAAAATTTCCAGAAAATTTTCACTTTGGAAAATTTTCAAAAAACTTGTACAAATTTCTGTAAATTTTTGTGGAAAAATAAAATAAAAAAATTCTTATTTTAATTTAGCCAATCAAATCATATCACATAGTGATTGAACCTGGGTAGGCTTTACCCGGGTGACCCGCAGATAGACCATATAACCGGGTAGATTTTTTTCAACCCAGTTAAATATAGGTAAATATACCTGTCAGATCACCTGTTAGGTTACTATATATATATTTAAATTTCTGCTGTCAGATCATTAATTCATTATGGACGAAAATAATTTTACCGAGTTGACTGAGTTCAATAATTTTTTGTGTGAATCTGATAATGATAATGAAATATCTAGAGATATGAGTTTTGATGATACAAGTTTTGATGAAATAGAAGATAATTTAACAACAAAAAAAAAAGATAATAATATAAGTTTTAATGAAATAGAAGATAATTCAACAAAAAGAAAAAATAAAGATACACAAATTATAAATAAGTTGAAAAAAGTTAAAGTAAATTTTAATCCAAATATCAACAAAGGTAAAGGTAGTTGGGTTTGGAATTATTTTATTTCAGAGAAAGGTTATGATATCTGTAAAATTTTAATAATCAAAAATAAAATAGAAACTGAATGCAGTAAAAAATATAAACATGACGGAGGGACAGGTAATATGTCTTACCATTTGCGAAATACTCATAATATTAATGAAACAAATCAGAAAGGAACACTTGAACAATGTTATATCGATTCTATGCTAAAAAAAGTAATACCACATAAAACAGCTAAACAAATGTCACTCCGTCGTATCACATCAGAATGGTTGGTGACAGATTCGTTACCATTTAATATAGTACATGGCAAAAGATATAGAAAAATAATTTCTAAATTTGATCCTGCATTTACAATACCATATAATAAAAGTATTAAAGTAGAGGTTGGATTAGTATATGAAAGAGGATTAAAATTACTTAAAAATCTTATTGAAGATACTTGCGAAACAGCATCAATTACAACAGATTTGTGGACAGTACGTAGTCAAGAAGGATATATAGGAGTAACATTACATTAGTTAACTTCACAAATGGAAGTTAGAGATGTAATTCTTTGCACTGAAAGAATGGAGTATCCACATACTGTCAAAAGAATTAAATCATTTCTTGAAATGAAAACAAAAGAGTTTGGTCTTGAAGGTAAAATAACATGTATTATTACAGATAATGGATCAAACATGAAAAAAACTGCGGATCTTTGGAAAATTAATAGATTACCTTGTTCTGCATATACATTGCAATTGACTGTGATTGGTGCATTAAACACTGGTCGAATGAACAAAAATCGGAATCCTATTGATGGCGAAAATATGCATAAATCGGACATCCTATTTGTGAAAATTCATAAATCGGAAATTCCTATTTATAAATCAGAAAAAATCGACTGCCTATACTTAATAAATCTTAGCAAATTTAGCCGTCAATCGGAATCCTATTCATGATAAAACCGTCCTATTTTTTTCCATTTGACCAGTGAAAGACTATAAAAGTATATACATAGCGAATTAAAAAATTAGAAAAATTTTTCAATTCACCTAAACAAAGTGAACGACTTATTCAAACTCAAAAAGAATTAGCATTACGAAACAAAACTAATATAGTTCCAATTNTTTGCACTGAAAGAATGGAGTATCCACATACTGTCAAAAGAATTAAATCATTTCTTGAAATGAAAACAAAAGAGTTTGGTCTTGAAGGTAAAATAACATGTATTATTACAGATAATGGATCAAACATGAAAAAAACTGCGGATCTTTGGAAAATTAATAGATTACCTTGTTCTGCATATACATTGCAATTGACTGTGATTGGTGCATTAAACACTGGTCGAATGAACAAAAATCGGAATCCTATTGATGGCGAAAATATGCATAAATCGGACATCCTATTTGTGAAAATTCATAAATCGGAAATTCCTATTTATAAATCAGAAAAAATCGACTGCCTATACTTAATAAATCTTAGCAAATTTAGCCGTCAATCGGAATCCTATTCATGATAAAACCGTCCTATTTTTTTCCATTTGACCAGTGAAAGACTATAAAAGTATATACATAGCGAATTAAAAAATTAGAAAAATTTTTCAATTCACCTAAACAAAGTGAACGACTTATTCAAACTCAAAAAGAATTAGCATTACGAAACAAAACTAATATAGTTCCAATTGATATTTGTGAAAATTTAGAGGAAATAATAAATTTAGAAAATAATGAAAATGAGGATTATGTAATTAAAGATGATTTTAGAATTTTACGTACAATAGGAGATAGTAAAACTCGATGGAACTCAAACTACAAATCTTGGAAACGTCTATTGGAATTAAAGGAAGCTATTAAATGGTTAAGTATAACATTAGATTTACTTAATGATACTGATGCAAAAGGTGATGCAAAAAAACTTAAAAAATGTATTTTAACAGAATTTGAGTGGGAATTGTTACATCAATTTGTGGAATTATTAAAACCGTTTGATCAGTTAACTACATATTTTAATGGTATTCAATCATCAGGAAATTTTTTATGTCGGAGGTTATTGTAATAATTTCGTTTTCAAAGGTTATTGAAGGTTATCGGACCAATAACCTTTGCAAATATTATGTTTATTATGATAAAGTGAAGGTTATTGAAGGTTATCGATATCAATAACCTCCGGAGTATTACGTTTTATTAATAAAAATGAAGGTTTTCGGTACCAATAACCTTCGTAAATATTACGTTTATGTTGGAGGTATTCGAAGGTTATCGGAGTGATGGACTTCGAAGGCTTACGTTTAAAAAAATTTACTGATGATATCCTACACTTNGCTATTAAATGGTTAAGTATAACATTAGATTTACTTAATGATACTGATGCAAAAGGTGATGCAAAAAAACTTAAAAAATGTATTTTAACAGAATTTGAGTGGGAATTGTTACATCAATTTGTGGAATTATTAAAACCGTTTGATCAGTTAACTACATATTTTAATGGTATTCAATCATCAGGAAATTTTTTATGTCGGAGGTTATTGTAATAATTTCGTTTTCAAAGGTTATTGAAGGTTATCGGACCAATAACCTTTGCAAATATTATGTTTATTATGATAAAGTGAAGGTTATTGAAGGTTATCGATATCAATAACCTCCGGAGTATTACGTTTTATTAATAAAAATGAAGGTTTTCGGTACCAATAACCTTCGTAAATATTACGTTTATGTTGGAGGTATTCGAAGGTTATCGGAGTGATGGACTTCGAAGGCTTACGTTTAAAAAAATTTACTGATGATATCCTACACTTTCAGTTGTTTATTCTAGTATTGAAGTTTTAAAATTTGAATATGCAAATGGAAGTCAATTGGAAACAGATGAACTAAATGAAATTTGGAATAGTAATGAAGATAATCGAGATATTAATGATAGTAAGTTTATAAATTTAAATAATATATTGTTTTATTATTTTATTTTTAAATTATATTAAAGTTTATCATTTTTTAAAATACAATTAAAAATAATAATTTTATTTTATTAATTTATTTTATTAATTAATTGATTTTTTTAAAAAAATAATTATTGGCTATAATTTATTTATTAAAAATAATTATTTTATTTTTAGTAATAATTTATTTTTCGATTTATTTATTAAAAAAAATAATTATTATTTTTTAATGATTATTTATTTTATTATTTAATTTATTTATTAAAAAGAAATAATTATTTTCAGTGATAATTTATTTTTATTAATTAATTTATTTATTAAAAATTATTTTTAGTTATAAAATTATATATATTTATAATTAATAATTTCGATTATTAATATTAAATTTATTTATATAGATATAGATTCAGATAATGAAAATAGCGAAGCTGATAATGACGAAAATGACAATTTTATTACACAAAAAGAACCTGCTAATTCTGTTAATTCGATAATTTCAAGATTACGTGGTATTATCTATGATTCATTATGGCATTATTGGAATGATGCTGATAAAATTGGATTGGTTGCTTCTTTATTAGATCCACGTTTGAAAATAATAGATGCATAGTTTGATGAAATAAAACAAAGAACAATTTCTGTATTAAGGGAAGAATTTTTAAACTTAGTTCAAATTAATCAACCAAATTCGTTAGATTTGCAATCTTCTTCATCTTCTTCAACAACTCCCAAGTTTATGAAAAAAATTTTTAGTAAATCTCAAACAAATACTATGCAAATTAATCATGAAATAGAAATTGAAAATTACTTAAACTTACCTATTCTTCCTGAAGATACAAATGTTTACACATGGTGGAATTCGAATAAGAACACTTTTCCTATATTATTTCAATTGGCAAGAAAATACTTGTCAATTCCAGCAACATCAGTTCCATCTGAGTGATTTTTTTCTGATGCTGGAAATCAAATTACAGTTAAAAGAAATAGATTGTCTTCAAAAATTGTAAACCAATTATTATTTGTTAAAAAAAATCAATTATATTGTAAGATTTGATAATTAAAAGTGTACAATATAGTTGTGATTAATTTTTTACCAAGTATTGTTATAAATAAAACCGTGATTATAAAATTTAAAAATTATTTTTACACGAGAAAATTATCAGGTGACCAGATAAATTATATATCTACCCGGGTAAAAATTTTACCCAGATATACCCATGATATAAAAAGTAAACCCAGATAACCTGTTGATTAAAGAAGCGGATGACCCGGGTAAGGTTTTTGAGAGCGGGTCCAATCACTAATATCACACTTAAATAAATGTGATAAAAAAAATTTATTTAACAATATTAAAATTTTAACATTCCTTCGAAAATATTTTTTTTAAAAATTTAAAAAGAATAATAATAATAAAACTATGAAGACAAGAATTGTGAAAGCTAAATAATAATAATAATAATAAAACTGTAGTGCAAGACTAAATAATAATAATAATAATAATAATAAAACTGTGGGATTATAATAATAATAATAATAATAATAATAAAACTGTGGGCAAGAATCATGGTTAAATAATAATAATAATAATAAAATCGTGAGGCAAGAATTGTAAGAGATAAATAATAATAATAATAATAATAATAAAACTGTAGGGACAAGAATCGTGAAGATTAAAAATTATAAAAGACAAAGAAAAAAGAAAAAGAAGAATAATAATAAAATCGCAGGGCTATAATAATAATAATAATAATAATAATAAAACCGTGGGGGCTAAATAATAATAATAATAATAATAAAATCATGGGGCTATAATAATAATAATAATAATAATAATAATAAAACTATGGGGTTAAATAATAATAATAATAATAAAATCATGGGCTATCCCTTAAACTATTTTGCGGGTAAATTTACTCGCATTTTATAGAAATTAATGTAAATCCTTTAATAATTTCTTTAAATATTGACCAATCATTTTTGTAATTTTTATAGACAATGATTATATATTTTTATTTAAAATTTTAAAATTTAATAAAAATATCATATGTACAAAAAAAAATTAAAAATAAAATACTTTTGTTGAATTTTTTTTAAAAAATTTTAAAAATAATTGCTACTTATATAAGTCAATTATTTACTAATTAAATATCAAAAATATTACTAAGTAACCTTAAAGTTTAGAATGAATCATATCCACCATAAAATTTTTATGCCCATTACTTTAAATTTAATTAATTAATAACTGTTTATATTTTAAAATTTCAAAAAATTATTGTATAAATTTTAAAAATTTATTATTCGATTAATTTTAAAGTAATGGGCGTGAGAATTTTGTGGTAGATGTGATTCATTCTCAACTTGAAGTTGTTTAGTAATGTTTTTGATGTTAATTAATAAAAACAAATTTTACAAATTTAAAAAAAAATTATTATTTATTTTGCTCTTATTTAAAGTTGAAATTCTACTTCATAATCCCAAAACTCATAATAGTAACTTTTTTTTACCATGATTAATTCTATATTTTCTATTATTATTTCAACCAGCTCCGATCAATTTTCAAGAAGATATTTAAAAATAAAGAGTAAATTTTTGTAAAATCGATACTTTATTAAAAAATAGTCAACTTTCAAATGCAAATATCATGTGACTTTTATATAATAGTTCGAAAATTTTAAGTTTGATCACATGCTATTAATGATCAGCTATTCATGATAAAAATTTCATCACATAAACTGAAATTTCCATTAATTTTTATATATGATATATTTAAGGAAAAATTTGCGGGCAAATTTGCCTGGAATTGTTTACAGTTTAAGGAATAATAATAATAATAATAATAATAAAATCGTAAGGACAAAAATCATAGGGCTAAAAATCGTGAGAGAAGAAAAAGAAGAATAATAATAAAACCACAAGGGCTGTAATAATAATAATAATAATAATAATAATAATAATAATAACAAGAATCGTGGAGACTAAATAATAATAATAATAATAATAAAACCATAAGGGCTAAATAATAATAAAAATAAAATCGTAAAGATAAGAATCATAAAAGTTAAAAATCGTAGGAGACGAAACTGTGAGAGTAAGAATCGTAAGGGCTAAAAACTGTAGGAGACAAGAATAATAATAATAACAAAATTGCGAGGGCTATAATTAAAGCTGATGTCCTTAATTATTTTTACAAGTCTTTAATATTACAGATTTTTTAAATAAATTACGATACAAATCTGTAATTCTGTAACTAATTACAGACTTTTGTATAACAATAAAGTATATATTTGGAATCTTCATATTTCTGGTTTCAATTTTTGACTGAAATATTTTAAAATAAAGTTTACTAATTAAAAATTAATTTTAAAAATAATTACTAATAGTTTTTACATATAAAACTTTTAATTTTAATAATTAAACATTAAAAGTATTAATAATTAAACTTAAAATTAAGAATAATTTGTATTTTATGTAGAAGTTTCAAATTCTGTACATTAAAATTAAAATAATTATAGATATTTAAACTTAAATGTTTAAAAATTTAATAATAAAATTTTAAAATTAAATAATTATGAGTATCATTTTTACTTACGGAATAATTACGGACTTACAAAACAATTACGGATTTACGGATAATTACGAATTACGGAATTACAGATTTTTTTTCATTGAAATCTTTAATAATTACGATACAGGTAGTAATATCATAACTCTTAATTCACAATTACGGGTATTACTTTTAACTATAATAACTCTATAAGAAATACGTATACTTAAAAAATACTTAAAATATAATTAAAATATTATTNAAAAAAAATTTTTTTTAATAGTAATTTAATATAAACTTTAAGCTCAAGATCTTTTTTTATTTACTTATAAACTTTAAATATTTTTTTTTAATTTGATAAAGAATATAATAAAGAATCTTTGATTAAAATTTCAACTTGATATCTTTTAAACTCATAAAGTTTACTTAGAAACAACTGAAATTTTCATAGTATTTTAAAATTTATGTAGATCCTTTTCGCTGAGTTAAAAATTTAAATTTTACTATGAAAATTTCAGTTGCTTCTAAGTAAACTTTATGAGTTTAAAAGATATCAAGTTGAAATTTTAATCAAAGATTCTTTATTATATTCTTTATCAAATTAAAAAAAAATATTTAAAGTTTATAAGTAAATAAAAAAAGATCTTGAGCTTAAAGTTTATATTAAATTACTATTAAAAAAAATTTTTTTTACTATAATACAGCAATTCAGGAGAAATGTCCTATGTCTGTTAATAAAAAACTACTTAAAATATTATTATTTTATACTTAAAATACATTAAAATATGCTTAAAAAATACTTAATTTAGGTAATGAGTAAGTATATTTTAGGTATATACTTAAAATATACTATTTTAAAAATTTCAGATTATTACGCAAGACTATTACTTCGTGACCGAAAGCTTTGTTCTGTAAATATAACTTCATCTTCATATTCCTCTTCTCTTTCCTCTCTTTCCTTTTCTTCTTCTTCTTCTTCTTCTTCCTCCTCTTCTTCCTCCTCTTCTTCCTCCTCCTCCTCCTCTCCTTCCTCATTATCTAACCCAATAATTTGACCTTCTAGCTTTTTCTATAAAAAAAATAAATTTTTTAATANTGGAATCTTCATATTTCTGGTTTCAATTTTTGACTGAAATATTTTAAAATAAAGTTTACTAATTAAAAATTAATTTTAAAAATAATTACTAATAGTTTTTACATATAAAACTTTTAATTTTAATAATTAAACATTAAAAGTATTAATAATTAAACTTAAAATTAAGAATAATTTGTATTTTATGTAGAAGTTTCAAATTCTGTACATTAAAATTAAAATAATTATAGATATTTAAACTTAAATGTTTAAAAATTTAATAATAAAATTTTAAAATTAAATAATTATGAGTATCATTTTTACTTACGGAATAATTACGGACTTACAAAACAATTACGGATTTACGGATAATTACGAATTACGGAATTACAGATTTTTTTTCATTGAAATCTTTAATAATTACGATACAGGTAGTAATATCATAACTCTTAATTCACAATTACGGGTATTACTTTTAACTATAATAACTCTATAAGAAATACGTATACTTAAAAAATACTTAAAATATAATTAAAATATTATTAAAATATTATTAAAATAAATTAAAATATACTTAAAATATACTTAATTATATTAACAGTCACGAGACATTTCCTCTTACAGGAGTTCAAAATGTTGTATATAGTAAAAAAAAATTTTTTTTAATAGTAATTTAATATAAACTTTAAGCTCAAGATCCTTTTTCATTTACTTATAAACTTTAAATATTTTTTTTCAATTTGATAGAGAATATAATAAAGAATCTTTAATTAAAATTTCAACTTGATATCTTTTAAACTCATAAAGTTTACTTAGAAACAACTGAAATTTTCATAGTATTTTAAAATTTATGTAGATCCTTTTCGCTGAGTTAAAAATTTAAATTTTACTATGAAAATTTCAGTTGCTTCTAAGTAAACTTTATGAGTTTAAAAGATATCAAGTTGAAATTTTAATNCTGTAAATATAACTTCATCTTCATATTCCTCTTCTCTTTCCTCTCTTTCCTTTTCTTCTTCTTCTTCTTCTTCTTCCTCCTCTTCTTCCTCCTCTTCTTCCTCCTCCTCCTCCTCTCCTTCCTCATTATCTAACCCAATAATTTGACCTTCTAGCTTTTTCTATAAAAAAAATAAATTTTTTAATATTTAATATAATATCAAATTTTTTTTTTATATTTCTTACTTACTTTCTTAACTTTCATGATTTTGCGTATCTCTTCGTCATTGATTTTGATTGATTCAGTTTTCGGATTCAACATATATTGGCATACAGCCATTCCAAACGCAATTTTTTCTTTTGTTAATTTTTTAAAATTTGGCCATGTTTTTTGTATGATCCTAGCACACCAGGTCATTTCTTTATCACTATCAATACGTTGATAAAGTCTTTCATACGCATTTTTTAGTTTTTCTGAATCCTTCCACTCTTTTATTTCTTGGGGAGCAGATTTTGTATCAATATATGGAAGTTCGTGCTCCCCAAATACTGCGAAAAGAGCAGACCTTACTCTATTCGCAATTGACCCTCTTAGACTTCGATGTTTAACTAATAACTTTAAAAGTTTTTAAAACAATACGTTATATTTTAATATTATAATTTAAAATAATTTAAGTAAATAATTCAAATAAAACTTACAGGGCTTTGAATATATTTTGTGTAATAAGAGCTCCAACGTTTGTTTTCCCAACTCCCGAAATATTCACAAAATTCCAATTCAGCACAACCAGCAGCAACAGATCTTAAATAACTTTCATCCAGATAGATTCTTTTATCTATAGCAGAATTTGCAACTTTCTGGACGAATTTCTATTTCGAAGTATTTCGAAGAACTTTGAATTAATAACAAATGTTTCAATAAAAGAAGCTTTATAACAAATGTAAACACTTACATTTATAAATTCATTTTCAGTTGTATAATCTGATTCGATTCCACTTGATGCCAATAATTTCCGTATGTCAGAGATTTCTCTTTCTATCTTAATTTGTCTGTTATTCATTTCTATTTGTCTGCTATTCATCTCTTCAAATTTATTTAGGAAATAATTGGCATCTTTATGTGTAAATGGGGAATCATCTATAAAAAGAATTGTTTTAAAATTTTTGTATATTGCAAATATTTTCGAAGACTTTCGAAACATTACCATCAGAATAATAATTTTTTATAGCTCCAGCAACTGTTTTTTGCTTTTTTCTTGAAGATGCTTCTGCAACTTCTTTTGGTTCTATTAATACTATTGGCATTGTTGGTGTTGTTGGTGTTGTTGGTGTTGTTGCT
>PQFF01000035.1:100622-112564 GCA_003547095.1 Diversispora epigaea | reverse complement strand
GAAAATATTATAATTATAATATTTTATTCGAATCGAATAAAAATTATAATTATTCGAAAATATAATTATATAATTATAATATTTATTCGATTCGAAAAAATATTATAATTATAATATAACGATTAATCGCGATTATTACGGTTAATCACGATTTTAATAATCGCCGATTAATCGCCGATTAATCGCGATTAATCGTCTATCAACATTTGTACTCGACTATATAGTTGATAGGCGATTAATCGCGATTTTGTATTCACGATTCATAACACTATTGGAGTAAAGTAAACAAAATAAAAGAAAAAATAAGATAAAATAATGTTATTAAATCTTTTAAAAAAGAAATAAAACAAATTTCTGCAGGATAAGGGAGTTGAGTTGATAGGTTAGGGTCGGGTTTGATGAGTTGACAAGTACTTATTAATAGGTCTATTTATATTTAAACTCTTATTTACTTAATAAAATATTTTTAAAAATTACAAATATATGTAAAATTTTGTGGCAAATATTTTTATTTAGAAGTTGAGAAGTAGTTTCTTTAATAAAATATTGAGATTTTTTTGATTTTTAAATTTCTTCAAAAAATAAATAAAATTATAATTGGCTGAGAGGATATCACCTGATTTAAAATTTTAAGACTTTCGCAATCAGCTCATATGTTGCAAAATTTTGTGAAAATTTTTACAAAATATTGTGAAAATCTTGCAAAATTTTGTGAAATCTTGTGAAATTTTTGCAAAATATTGCGAAAATATTACGAAATATTGTGAAATATTGCGAAATTTTTTTGCACAAACCTCCAAAGGTGTCAAAAATTTGCGAAAATTTGTGAAGTGAAAATTTGCGTAAATTTTCGCTTATTAAAATTTTCTAATGAACAACAATGCAATTTTATTCTTATTGATTACAAATCCAGGATGGAGATTGGTTGCAATATACTGGTTGTTTGTCAATATGCTAAAATAGAGCAAAATTGGTTAAATTATATTAAGTAAAATTAATCTTTTCTTCAAACGGAATTATATAAAGGTGTTGTTAATGCAATCCATAGTGGAGATAGAAGTAATGATATTGATCACTATATAATCTTTCCATCAACATTTGCAGATAGATCACGTCAAATATATCAATTATACCAGAATGCGATGACTATAGTACTAGTGTTATGAATCATGAATACAAAATCGCAATTAATTACATCCGGAATTATATAGAGGCGTTCTAGGACGCTATATATATGAAACGTCTGGAGAACGCACTAGAACGGTGCGTTCTAGTACGCTATATATACGAAACATTCGGAGAACACACTAGAATGGTACGTTTTAGTACGCTATATATACGAAACGTTCGGAGAACGCACTAGAATGGTGCGTTCTAGTATGTTATATATACGAAGCATTCGGAGAACGCACTAGAACGGCATATTTAATACGCTATATGAACGTAGGTGGTGTTCGTAGGACGCTATAGATCGGTGTATTTTGGACGCACTAGAACGTTTATATTTAATTCCTGATGTACCTATCAACTATATAGTCGAGTACAAATGTTGATAGACGATTAATCGCGATTAATCAGCGATTATTAAAATCGTGATTAATCATGAATAATCGCAATTAATCAGCGATTATTAAAATCATGATTAACCGTAATAATCGTAATTAATCGTTATATTATAATTATAATATTTTCAAATAAAATATNATAATCTTTCCATCAACATTTGCAGATAGATCACGTCAAATATATCAATTATACCAGAATGCGATGACTATAGTACTAGTGTTATGAATCATGAATACAAAATCGCAATTAATTACATCCGGAATTATATAGAGGCGTTCTAGGACGCTATATATATGAAACGTCTGGAGAACGCACTAGAACGGTGCGTTCTAGTACGCTATATATACGAAACATTCGGAGAACACACTAGAATGGTACGTTTTAGTACGCTATATATACGAAACGTTCGGAGAACGCACTAGAATGGTGCGTTCTAGTATGTTATATATACGAAGCATTCGGAGAACGCACTAGAACGGCATATTTAATACGCTATATGAACGTAGGTGGTGTTCGTAGGACGCTATAGATCGGTGTATTTTGGACGCACTAGAACGTTTATATTTAATTCCTGATGTACCTATCAACTATATAGTCGAGTACAAATGTTGATAGACGATTAATCGCGATTAATCAGCGATTATTAAAATCGTGATTAATCATGAATAATCGCAATTAATCAGCGATTATTAAAATCATGATTAACCGTAATAATCGTAATTAATCGTTATATTATAATTATAATATTTTCAAATAAAATATTATAATTATAATTATAATATTATAATTATAATATTTTTTATTATAATTATAATTTTTATTATAATTATAATTATAATATTATATTATAATTATAATATTTTTATAATTTTATAATAAGATTATTAACAATAATCTTTTTTTTTTGTAGATTCCAACATGAGCGAACCGGTGGTAATAATCGAACTTCGGGAGAATTGGATCAACGCGAAAAAGGAAAGAAGGCCACACCACGAAAATAACGAAAAGGATGATGAAAAGAGTGAAGAAGATAGTGAAGGGAGGGTGAGAGAAGAACTGAAATTGTCAAAATCGCTGATGTTACTGAAACTGCTCTAATTACGGTCGTGAAAGGTCACGGACGTCTAAGAGAAAGGACAATTACGGTCGCGAAAGGTTATAGATGTCTAAGAGAAGGGACAGGAGGAAAAAGGGAGGGTAATAAAAGAGAAGAGAGTGAAGAACTCGAGGAAAAGAAAATAGAAAATGAAGTGAAAAGAAAAAGAAAGAGTAAAATTACTGAAATTACAGTTATGGATAGTTACAGACACTTAAAAGAAGGGAGTATAAGAGGGAAGAGGAGTATAAGAAAAGAAGAAAATGACAAAAGAGAAGAGAATGATAGAAGAGAAGAGAGTAAAGAACTTGAGGAAAGGAGAATAGAAAAAGAAATGAGGAAAAAAAGAAAAAGAAATATTGTCAAAATTATAGAAACAGATGATAAAGAGGATAAAGAGAAGGATAAAGAAGAGGATGAAGAAGGGGAAAGTGAAGAGAGAATAAATAGTAATAAAAAAAGAGTAGAAAAAAGAAAAAGAAATATTGTCAAAATTATAGAAATAGATGAAGAGGATGAAGAGGTAGTGTTATGAATCGCGAATACAAAATCGCGATTAATCGCCTATTAACTATATAGTTGAGTACAAATGTTGATAGACGATTAATCGCGATTAATCGGCGATTATTAAAATCGTGATTAATCGTGAATAATCGTGATTAATCGGCAATTATTAAAATTGTGATTAACTGTAATAATCGCGATATTATAATTATAATATTTTCGAATAAAATATTATAATTATAATATTTTCGAATAATTATAATACTATAATTATAATATTTTCGAATAAAATATTATAATTCAAAAATATTAAATATAATATTATAATTATAATATTATAATTATTATATTATAATTATAATTATAATATTTTATTCGAAAATATTATAATTATAATTATAATATTTTATTCAAAAATATTATAATTATAATTATAATATTTTATTCGAAAATATTATAATTATAATTATAATATTTTATTCAAAAATATTATAATTATAATATAATATTATAATTATATAATTATAATAAAAATATTATCCCTTAAACTGTTTTGCAGGCAAATTTGCCCGTATTTTATAAAAATTAATGTAAATCCTTTAATAATTTCTTTAAATATTGACCAATCATTTTTGTAATTTTTATAGACAATGATTATATATTTTTATTTAAAATTTTAAAATTTAATAAAAATATCATATGTACAAAAAAAAATTAAAAATAAAATACTTTTGTTGAATTTTTTTTTAAAAAATTTTAAAAATAATTGCTACCTATATAAGTCAATTATTTACTAATTAAATATCAAAAATATACCAGTACGATCACATTGAATGTGTAACATGAAATGTAGAAGGATGGATGTCTTCGACTTTTTTGATGTCGCTTATGCAGATTTTGATGATTTCTTTTTTTAGTATTAATTATGATTTTCGTTTGTCTAATTTGGGAGGGTGTTATGGTTTTTGAATTTTTTGTTAACAGTCGTAATGATGATAAGTGTAAATCTTTTGTGATTTACGAATCAGTGTCATCGTGACCGTATAATCTTGTGACTATTTAGTTTGTACATTAGTAATCATATAATTTTATTTTTTCACACGTTCGTGCTGATAACCCGATTATTAATATCCAATTTTATTATTTATTGTTAGCGATCAAATTTATAATTTATTTTTAAATTAAAATTATTTATTCCTTGATTAGTTAGTCTTATGCTATTAATTAATTCATTTTTGTCATTGGATCGTGGGAAATTTTGATGATGAGTAAATTATGATCGAGTATTTATATTAATATTATGCGATCTTATAAAAAATTAATTTATTCGGAAAAATTTTTTTGTAACTCTTCGAATTTGTGCATTGAATTTGAATTTTTTTTTAAATATTTCTTAATATCCGTGAACTTTATAATGGTAATATAATAATTTATATGTGCTTCTGCACGAAAGTAAAAAACATATTTTTTTATATTGTCAACGTTTAAACTATGACGCTTGACTGATTTGACCATTGCACGAATTTATTTTCTCACGCTTAATTATGATGATTTTCGTACTCGTTTATCTCGTGATTCCGTTAATTTTTGACCAAAGAAAAAAATAAAAATAAATGGAAAAAAAATTAAAAAAAAATTTTTATTTATGTTATGATAATGGTGACACTCGGGCTTATTATTTATTATTTATTTTTATATTAACTATGATTAAACGGAAACATCTGACTAATTTGACCATTGCACGATAAGCATTACACTATTCTTTTTGAACATTGTGTTTGTAATTTTGTCTCTTGTACGTATAAGAATAATCTCCTAATTTTAAGAAAAACAATTTACCCTGTGATAATTATTTACTTTAAAAATAATAAAAAATAACAAACAATAAATAATAATTAATGAAATCGGTAAAACCAGTTTTATTTTTTTAAATAACTAGATATTTTTGATTATAGTGACTTTGTATTTGAGCTACCTATAATTGGATGTAAAGTTTAAGTTAAAATAAAAATTATATTTGTGACTAAGAAATTTAGCTATTATTTTGTAGTGGTTTAGAGATAGGTAGTCATTTGGATAATAACAACGAAAAGGAATCTTTTGTGATTTACAAAATATATGTTATAATAAAATAACTACGGAACTATCATTTTTAAAATTGTATTTGTATATTTACTATGGATGATTATAGATTGAAACGTAAACAACAGAAAACTACTAGACGAACACATGCTGGTTACCGTCAACGTGAACGAATGCAACAACGTAAACGGCGTGAAAGTCAACGTACCAAGAAGAAAAAACTTTGTATTGAAAAAGATACCCAAGCAATTAATGCACATGTTCCACTGCGTATTTTAGAATTAAATAATGAATTTGATTTATCGAGAGAACACTATGCAAATTGGCCGCAGCCAATTAATAAAACAGTTGCAAATGAAGCTTTGGCAGAATTTTGTGAAAGCATTAAATGTGATTCACTTAGGGAGCTATGTTGTGCAGTTTGTTCTGGTTTGTATCCATGTGAACATTTGAGTATTATTTCGATGCAAGAAATACGTTTATTATTACTTGAAGCTAGTAAATATATTGTTGAAAAGTCATTTTTAGAAAATGACTTTGTATACAACCATCCATGTATGGACGGAAGCAATCATAAAGTTTTGTTAGATAAAAGTGGGTTTGTTAATAATAATATAAATAATAGAGATGAAAATCTTTTTGATATTTGGGTATGTAGTGATTGTAAACGATCATTAGATAAAGGTAACACTCCAATGTTTTCGCTAGCAAATATGTGGATTGGAACAACTCCACAATGTCTTCAGGGACTAACAATACCGGAACAGCTTTTGATATCTGCAGGTTACATTTGTATAAATATTATTCAACTTACTGATCAAAAACATACACATCACAAGCTAAAGGGTCACGTAATTACATTTTTACAAGAACCAACCTCACTTTCTACAGTTTTACCCTTGCCTATATATCGATTGTGTGATTATTTAAAAGTCATATTTGTTGGACAAGGACGACCATCAGAAGAACAATTAAAAAAGGTGTTGTGTGTGAGAAGAAATAAGATTGCTTTTGCTTTAGAATGGTTAATGGTTCATAATATATTGTATAAAAATGTTAGATTCGATAGAACAACATTAGAATCTTTATCAGAAAATGAAGTACCAGTTGCTTTATTAGCAACAACTGTGTTAATTAATATTAATTCCAAGAAGGTTGAACATTATACTGGATATGTAACAGATCTTATTGACGAAGATAATATAAATGATGATTCAAGTGATATATATGATGAAGAGTTAAATAATAATGAAGATACAACTAAGTTATATAACTCTATTAGTGGTTTAACTGAATTGAGAAGTTCAGGTATAACATATGTTAATAATACTCTTGTTTCTGAACAGAAACGTACTCTGAAATTACTTGAAAAGATGACTCAAGAATTAACTGATAATAAACAAGTTAATTCTTCTCGTGCTATTTTAATGCCACATTCAAATATACCTAAAAATGAATATACAGACCCAACACTTTTACCTGCTGCATTTCCAACTTTATTTCCTTATGGAATTGGTGGTCATGAANTAAGATTGCTTTTGCTTTAGAATGGTTAATGGTTCATAATATATTGTATAAAAATGTTAGATTCGATAGAACAACATTAGAATCTTTATCAGAAAATGAAGTACCAGTTGCTTTATTAGCAACAACTGTGTTAATTAATATTAATTCCAAGAAGGTTGAACATTATACTGGATATGTAACAGATCTTATTGACGAAGATAATATAAATGATGATTCAAGTGATATATATGATGAAGAGTTAAATAATAATGAAGATACAACTAAGTTATATAACTCTATTAGTGGTTTAACTGAATTGAGAAGTTCAGGTATAACATATGTTAATAATACTCTTGTTTCTGAACAGAAACGTACTCTGAAATTACTTGAAAAGATGACTCAAGAATTAACTGATAATAAACAAGTTAATTCTTCTCGTGCTATTTTAATGCCACATTCAAATATACCTAAAAATGAATATACAGACCCAACACTTTTACCTGCTGCATTTCCAACTTTATTTCCTTATGGAATTGGTGGTCATGAAGATGATTTTCGCAAACAATATATATCATTTAAACAATATATTAAACATTTATTACGACTTCGTGATCCTAAGTTTAGACATCACCGTTCATTTATTTTTGCTGCATTTGATATGTTGCGAAGAAGAAAAGTTGCATCAGGAACATATTTGATGGCAAAGCGGGCAAATTTCAAACAATCAGCTAAATTGATTTCAAAACTTACACCGGATATTATAAAAGTTGCAACTAAACAAGTGCAGAATAAACAACCGATAACAAATAAAGCAATACTTGAATTGTTAAAAAATACAAATGTTGTTGGTGGAAAAATCATGGGTTCCCACCAGTCACGAAATTCTCTTCGTGGTGAGATTCGTGCTGTTATAATGCGAGATGGTTCACCTTCATTATTTATAACTATTAATCCTGCAGACCTTCACAGTTCAATAGTAATGATGTATGCAGGAAAAAAAATTGATATCGATACTTTGCTTCCAGAAAATTTCCCATCTGCAACTGAAAGAGCTAGACTAGCTTGTCTTGATCCAACTGCAGTAGTGAAGTATTTTGATGTTATGATAAAAAAGATGATTAAATTTATTCTTGGTTATAAGAGATCGAAGGGTGGTGTATTAGGAGAAATAAAGAATTATTATGCGGTAACAGAGTATCAAGACCGTGGTACACCTCACTGTCATATGTTAATTTGGCTTCAGGGTGCTCTTAATCCTATTAAATTACGAGATCATCTTAAATCTGATGATTTCAAAGAACGATTAATGATCTATGTAAATGATATTGTTAAAGAAGATATTAGTTATCTTATTCCAAGTGATGAAGATTTTTTAACTGACGAAATGTTAAATGCTGAATACAAAACTCCCAAAACTAAATTGGAAAAAAGGATTCATCCATCAATTTTACCTATTCCTGATCCACAATCTCCAAACTTTAATAAAAATTTCTGTCTTGATATTCTCAGAATTGCAAAACATACATTATTTCATAAGTGTACCAAATCATGTAAAAAGTATTTTCGTGGCCGAACATCCAATTGTCGTTTTGACTTTCCCTGTGAATTAGTAGAAGCACCTGGAAAAATTTATCCTGAACTTGGAATTATTACTCTTCAATGTCGTAATGCTTGGATTAATAATCACAATCCTTATATAACTGCTAGCTGCCGTGGAAATAATGATATTAGATTTATTGCAACTGTTAAACTGGCATTAGCATATATTCACTATATTACTGATTATATTACAAAATCCGATGTAAGCATTCATAGTTCATTTCTTATGTGCGCAATGACCTTAAACAAATTTATTACTGAAAAATCAAACACGAATGAATTGTTGAATGATTTTGTATCAAGATCACAATGTGTCTTAACAGGATTGTGGGACAAACAGAGATGACTGGACTTCAAGTATCAGCATATCTTTTAGGCTTTGAAGATCATTATACACCAAATAAATTTAGTTATATATATCTTTATTCATTTGAAACATATTTAACTACACAATATCCAATTGATAATTTACCTGAATCAATACTTCCAGATAATCTAGATACTGACAGTAATGAAACAGATCAAGGAAATAATGACGAGCACAACATTATTGATGATAAAATGTTTGCAATAATAAATTCGGGTAAACAGATAGATGCAATAAACTTACGAATCGATTATATGTACCGTGGTAAACAGTTAGAAAATATGTGTCTTTACGATTATGTTTCAACGATTCATAAAATAAAAATTAACAATAAAGAATTAGAAAAACTTAATAGACAAAAAAACTGTGAAGGTTATGCAACAAGAGTAGATCGATTTTTGTTTGTAGGTGGAGAAAAAAAATGTGACGAAACTTGTAACCATTGTACAATACATCCACAACATTCAACACACATTTAAGTTCATTGGTGTCATGAAAATGAGAGAATACCTGTGTTATATGGAAAAGGTATACCACGTAAAGACGATTTAAAAAATACAGAATGTTATGGACTTTGTATTCTTTTACTATTTAAACCATGGACTACTGTAAATGATCTTATAGCAGGATACATCTCGTGGCGAGAAGCATGTAATGCTTTTTTATGTGATCTGAATCTGTCAACACGATTGAAATTTGTAATTGATAACATTGAACTTTTACATCGATGTTCAGAAGAAACAGCTTTAGATCGCTATTTGCGTCAAATGGCACACAAAAATCCTGAAATTGCAAAAATCCAACGGATAGAAAGGTCTATAACAGGTTATGATAATACCAATGAAACAGAAATGCCAATTGACCAAGATGACTTTGATACTATTAACACAATTTCATTAGATCCGTATGAAATTATATGTTCTGGTTTGCATGATACAAAATTTGTTGATAATGCTATGCTTTATTTACATTTAAAAAACAAATTTAATGATCAACTATTTTTTCAAGAAGAAACTAATATTACATGTGATAATCGAGAAGAACTTTTACAAACTTCATCCGAAAATATTAATCGCTTAATTAAAATATGGCAAAAGATTATAACATCAAGAAAAATAATAGAACAAATAGATAATAATACAGTTTATAAAAGAACTCCTATTTCAGAATTTTCTGTTCATATATCTAATCAAAAAAAACCTATTACTCTGCAATCAACTTTTCAAGAAATTTCAATTAATCTTAATGAAGAACAGAAAAAAGCTTTATGGCTTGTTTGTAATCACCGTGAACAAAACTATCCTAGCAATCCCAACAAACCACCTCAATTATTAATGTATTTAGGTGGTGCCGGTGGTACAGGTAAATCAAGAGTTATCAAAGCTATTAGTGAATACTTTAGTCGAGTTGGTCAAAGACATACACTTGTTCTTTGTGCTCCGACTGATGTTGCTGCTTCTAATATTGGCGGTTGTACTCTTCATTCTTTATGTGGTTTTAAATTTGATGACAGTAATGATTATGACTACAACTTTTCTCAAGGAATATCAAAAAAATTACTTCAAGAACGTTGGATAAATATAGAATATCTTATTATAGATGAAGTTTCTATGATAGGACAAAGACTTATGACACGATTACATGCATGTATCAAAGAGGCCAAATGTTTTCGAGATGATGCCGTACCTTTTGCTGGTTTAAACATAATTTTTGTTGAAGATTTTTTGCAACTTCCACCAGTACTTGATTATCCTTTGTACCGATCAAATGATGTTAATAAAGTTATAAACTCTCAAAAGGATCAAACACAAAATGTGAACCCTATTGACACTCGAATATTAATCAACACTAATGGTAGAGAACTGTGGAAGTTAGTAAAATATGTAATTATTTTAAAAAAGCAAATGCGTCAGATTGAAGATCCAGAATATGCAACTATACTAAATAACTTACGTGATGGTCATTTAACACCAGCTCAATATGAAACTCTTCATAATCGTGTAATAACAGAAAATGAAATAAACTCTTTGGAATGGAAAGATGTTGTATATTTAGTCTGAAGAAACGATCTGCGGATTCGAATCAATTTTGAAGCCACAATTGAACATGCTAAAGATCGTGGACAACCGGTTTATTACATATGTGCTGAAGATACGTATAGAAATAAAACTGTTTGTGGTAATATGCGACAAAAATTTTTAAGTGTGTCGGATACAAAATCAAATTCGTTATGTAGCGTACTACCATTATCAATAGGTATGAAAATAGCATTAACAATAAATATTTGTACCAATGATGGAATAGTGAATGGTGCCCAAGGAATACTTCGCAAAATCGTATATGATAATGAATCACTGATGAAAGAAAATGTGACTGATATTAAGGAAAATTTTGTTTTTAATAAACCTCCGAAGTATATAGTGGTGGAACTTTTAAATCACAAACCTGGTGTATATGATGACCTTCCACCAAATAATGTACCAATTTACCCGGTTAAACGAAAATGCAAATATGTATGCAAAACAAGAGATGGATCAAATATAATTCGAGAATTTCAAAGAACCCAATTACCTATCACTCCCGCCTTTGCAATTACAGAATTCAAGTGTCAAGGCACTACACTAAAAAAAGTAATCATTGATTTAGACGGTGGAAAAATAGGTGCCGGTGTTTATGTAATGTTATCGCGGGTACAAAGATTAAAGGATGTCATGATACTGCGACCCTTCAATCAAACTAAACTCAATATAACGATTGATCCTGATCTTAAAAAAGAACTTGAACATTTTGAAAAACAATCAAAATTAACTGAACATTTGCTTGGATAAAATAATTGTATTTACGAATTTCATAATAAATTTTTTTACATTAAACTTTATAACCAATATAATGAATATCTTTTCTGATTAGTAAAAAACTGATTATATGTACAATAAAAAGTAAATAAATTAATAAATACAATTTTGAAAATCACTGGTACGATCAGCTTTACTAAAAATGCCACGACTTTAATTTTGTGAAAGTGTAAAATGTACTGATGGTGGTATAATTGGTATTATTAGTTCTATAACGATTACCGTATAATTAAATACATTATTATTAAATAGTGTATAAAAAATCTTTAAACAATATCTCATAATAAATTATTAAACTATTAAGTTATTAAATTGAATTATAAAGAAAATAAAAATTAAACACTTTCGGACTCATACTTTTTTTTTT
>PQFF01000035.1:52805-88059 GCA_003547095.1 Diversispora epigaea | reverse complement strand
ATTTGCAAAAAATAATGTTTTCTATGCGATAACAATTGATAATTTTCTTTAAATGATAAAATGATCAACAATAATTTCATCCGATTTTAGTCGTGTCTAAGTAAAGTTCCGATTTTCACTAGAAAACAGCAAATATGATACTAATAAAAATTATAGCCCTACTCTAGGGCTACAAGTTCTTATAAGATAGTTTATACTTCCGATGGATAGTTATTGAAATCGAGAGACATTACGATTAACAATTTAATTTGACATTTCTGGTTAACTTTATTTAAGACACGATTTTCGAACAAGCAAGCATTCAACTTTAATAAAAAAGATATCATATAATAGCCCTTGATCAGGAGATTCTTTTAAAAAAAAGTTTGTGCAATTTAAATCATTCTTTGTGCCACAATTTACTTTTAAAATTTATTAATAAATTTGAAAAAAAACAACTGTCCGGATACTTTTGGCAGGTTGGTGTATATTTTAGTTTGAAAATATAAATATTATGATATAAATATTTCTTACTGTTGTAATATGTATTAAAGGATACTTTATTTGAAAAAATTACAAAATTTATTAATTTTTATAATTTGCAGAATGCCGTGTTGTGTTGACACAATTGTAAAAATCAATCAAGTTTGTATAACCGATAAAAAAGAAACAAATTTAACTGTTGTATGGGCAATAGGCACTTATCCTGTTGAAGTCGAAGATCGTGACATGGAGATAGTTCTATTTGTTCCGTTTGATAAATTTGAGAGAGATTTTAATACACAGTTCATTTTCAGAAAAGATGAGTATTATAGTGTAGGCGGAAAAATTACATCCAGAAGTTATAATGACAATCTAAGATTAAAGGTAATTAATAATTACATTTATCTAATACATATAATGATAAACAATTATTGATTTATTTGTTAATTAGATGATTGTTGCGACATCAACTCATCTCGCAATCAAAAAGGAACCTGGATTAAATAGATGTCCTTTAAAAATTTCATTGGTTGGCACAATTCAAGACACAGCAAAAGAAATTAATACTGAAAACGCAATGATTAAAGTATTAATTAAAGATTATATCGGTCAAAAGAATAATGACTTTATAGTCAAGGTTGTATTTCCGTATTGCAACAGACAATTTAAACATCTAATGAATTCCATCCGACCAAATGAATCAGTACTTTTTGTTATAGGTAGGGATGGTAGGCGCAATACGAATTGAGCCAGGAATTTAGCCAGATTTAATTTAGCCAATTGAGCCCAGAATTTAGCCACAGCGCAATCAGGCGCAATGGCTAAATTCTGGCGCAAAGGCTAAATAATGGCGCAATTCTGATTGGCTGGCGCAATTATAAAATTTATTAAATAATTATTTATAAATTTTTAAAAATAATTAATTTTAGCTTTAATTTCAAATCAATTTTACGTAACTAGGAGCGATTTTCTACTATGATATTTCTATGACAAATCGAAAGATCTGGTTCTTAGCTACAAGATGATATATATTTAATTTCTGTAACATTAAGATTGACCAAATTATAGCTATTTTAAAACAATATATTAAAATGTTAATATCGGTAAAATTAATTAATAATTTTATCTGATCAACCTTTTGGCACGTGACCAAAATTGCGCCAGCCAATCAGAAATTGCGCCTGAATTTAGCCAGAAAAAAATTAATTAGCCTTTGAGCCAGAATTTAGCCGACGCAATTTAATTAGCCTTTGAGCAAGAATTTAGCCAGAATTTAGCTGGCGCAAAATTAATTAGCCAAAGGCGCAATTATTGAGCCAGCCTTCATATCAATTGAGCCTTCCACTCTTAGTTATAGGACAGATGGAAGTCATACAAAAAGATTTATATATATATGCCATAGAAACTTCTTACGTGGATGTTTCTACTGATAAAAAAGAGGTTTACAGTTCTTCTCAATCTGCATCAGAGTCACCTAAATCAGTTTGATCAACACTTCTTATTGCTCACCAAGGTATTAATGATAGTTCATCCAAAATATCTACAGTTGATGATCACAATAATGATAAAGAAATGGAACAATCAGTTGTAAATTCTTTATCTCTTGATTTTCATTCACCTAAACGTGTAAAATTGGAAAATGAAACTCGTGAACATGTTGATTCTGATATCGTCGAAAATAATTATATGTTTGAATACAATAAAGAATATGTGGATGAAGATGATGAATTAGAAGAAAATGCCATTAATCAAAATGAAAAAAATAAACATAACAGTGAAAAGATAGAAAGTATAATTCACGAAGGTGAACATATGATTGAATACAATAAAAAATATACAGACAAAGATAATGATTTGGGAGAAAATATCATTAGTCAAAATAAAAATAATAAACATAACCGTGAAAAAATGAAGAATAAAATTCATGAAGATATTGATTCTTATATTGTTGAAGATGTTGAACAAAATAAGGAATATATGGGTGAAAGCAGTGAACCAGGAAAAAATATTATTAACCAAAATGAAAAAAAATATAACCGTAAAAAGGTGTATAATACAAGAAAACAAACTGAAATATTTAAAAATATCAATAATAAGAATGGTGAAAAATAAATCTTTTAAATGTGTATCATTCATTTATTCCTTTTTTATTATATATACAATTATTTTCTTAGTTTAAATGTTTATTAATTTCATTAAATAAATAAAATTTGGCTCAAAAATGTTTATATGTGAATGTCACATTTATTTCATAATAATTTATCGTTAATCAACTCGTTTTTTTACTCTTAATATTAAAAATAATTGTAAAACACATCACTGATATCAACCGTATTAAAGAATACACTAATTAAAGTATCAAAAAGCTTCCAATGAAATAGTATACAAGTGGAGACCTGCGCAGAATCGCATGATGCGCAACTATCCTAATTACTAAGTAACCTCAAAATTTAGAATTAATCACATCTACCATAAAATTTTCATGTCCATTACTTTAAATTTAACTAAATAATAACTGTTTATATTTTAAAATTTCAAAAAATTATTGTATAAATTTTAAAAATTTATTGTTCAGTTAATTTTAAAGTAATGGGTGTGAAAATTTTGTGGTAGATGTGATTCATTCTCAACTTTGAAGTTGCTTAGTAATGTTTTTGATATTAATTAGTAAAAACAAATTTTACAAATTTAAAAAAAAATTATTATTTATTTTGCTCTTATTTAAAGTTGAAATTCTACTTCATAATCTCAAAACTTATAATAGTAACTTTTTTTTATTATAATTAATTCTATATTTTCTATTATTATTTTAGCTAGCTCTAATCAATTTTCAAGAAGATGTTTAAAGATAAAGAATAAATTTTTGTAAAATCAGTACTTTATTAAAAAATAGTCAATTTTCAAACATGAATATCATGTGACTTTTATATGATAGTTCGAAAGTTTTAAGTTTGATCACATGCTATTAATGATCAGCTAATCATGATAAAAATTTCATCACATGAACTGAAATTTTTATTAATTTTTATATGTGACATTATTTAAGGAAAAATTTGCAGGCAAATTTGTCCGGAATTGCTTACAGTTTAAGGGATAATTATAATAAAAATTATAATTATAATAAAAATATTATAATTATAATATTCTATTCGAATATTATAATATTTTCGAATAAAATATTATAATTATAATTATAATATTATAATTATAATATTTTTATAATTTTATAATAAGATTATTAACAATAATCTTTTTTTTTGTAGATTCCGACATGAGCGAACCGGTGATAATAATCGAACCTTGGGAGAATTGGACCAACGCGAAGAAGAAAAGAAGGCCACACCACAAAAATAACGAAAAGGGTGGTAAAGAGAGTGGAGAAGACGGTGGAGGGGGTGAGGGAAGAACCGAAATCGTCAAAATCGCTGATGTTACCAAAACTGCTCTAATTACGGTCGTGGAAGATCACAGACGTCTAAGAGAAGGGACAATTACGATCCCGGAAGGTTACGGACGTCTAAGAGAAGGGACAGGAGGAAAAAGGAGGGTATTAGAAGAAAAGAGGAAGAACTCGAGAAAAGGGGAATAAAAAAAGAAGTGAGAAGCAAAGGAAAGAGTAAAATCGCTGAAATTACAGTTATGGAGGGTCACAGACACTTAGAAGAAGGGAGTATAAGAGGGAAGAGGAGTATAAGAAGAGAAGAAAATGACAAAAGAGAAGAGAATGATAGAAGAGAAGAAAGTAAAGAACTTGAGGAAAGGAGAATAGAAAAAGAAGTGGGGAAAAAAAGAAAAAGAAATATTGTCAAAATTATAGAAACAGATGATGAAGAGGATGAAGAGGAGGATAAAGAAGAGGATGAAGAAGGGGAAAGTGAAGAGAGAATAAATAGTAATAAAAAAAGAGTAGAAAAAGGAAAAAGAGATATTGTCAAAATTATAAAAATAGATGAAGAGGATGAAAAGGAAGATAAAGAAGAGGATGAAGAAGGGGAAAGTGAAGAGAGAATAAATAGTAATAAAAAAAAAGTAGAAAAAGGAAAGAGAAAGGTGGTAGAATATGAAGAAAATGTAGATGTGAAAAATACAGAAGGTTGGATTCTAGAAAATAATTCTAATAATGAAAATGATTTTTTATTTTTTGAAATGAATTTAATGAATTTTCTAAGTGAAGAAGAAACANTCCGACATGAGCGAACCGGTGATAATAATCGAACCTTGGGAGAATTGGACCAACGCGAAGAAGAAAAGAAGGCCACACCACAAAAATAACGAAAAGGGTGGTAAAGAGAGTGGAGAAGACGGTGGAGGGGGTGAGGGAAGAACCGAAATCGTCAAAATCGCTGATGTTACCAAAACTGCTCTAATTACGGTCGTGGAAGATCACAGACGTCTAAGAGAAGGGACAATTACGATCCCGGAAGGTTACGGACGTCTAAGAGAAGGGACAGGAGGAAAAAGGAGGGTATTAGAAGAAAAGAGGAAGAACTCGAGAAAAGGGGAATAAAAAAAGAAGTGAGAAGCAAAGGAAAGAGTAAAATCGCTGAAATTACAGTTATGGAGGGTCACAGACACTTAGAAGAAGGGAGTATAAGAGGGAAGAGGAGTATAAGAAGAGAAGAAAATGACAAAAGAGAAGAGAATGATAGAAGAGAAGAAAGTAAAGAACTTGAGGAAAGGAGAATAGAAAAAGAAGTGGGGAAAAAAAGAAAAAGAAATATTGTCAAAATTATAGAAACAGATGATGAAGAGGATGAAGAGGAGGATAAAGAAGAGGATGAAGAAGGGGAAAGTGAAGAGAGAATAAATAGTAATAAAAAAAGAGTAGAAAAAGGAAAAAGAGATATTGTCAAAATTATAAAAATAGATGAAGAGGATGAAAAGGAAGATAAAGAAGAGGATGAAGAAGGGGAAAGTGAAGAGAGAATAAATAGTAATAAAAAAAAAGTAGAAAAAGGAAAGAGAAAGGTGGTAGAATATGAAGAAAATGTAGATGTGAAAAATACAGAAGGTTGGATTCTAGAAAATAATTCTAATAATGAAAATGATTTTTTATTTTTTGAAATGAATTTAATGAATTTTCTAAGTGAAGAAGAAACACTTATTACTTCATCAAGTAAAAATATTATCCAAAGAAAAAAAACCCCAATGAATAGAATAAAAGGTAATACAAATAAGAAAGGAATTCAATTTTTTTTGGAAAAATCAATTAATATAGAAGAATTAAATAATTATGAAATTAATGATGAAGGTGATGAAGGTGATAAAGGTAATGAAGATAATGAAGGTAATAAAGGTGATGAAGGTGAAATCAGTAGCAATAATATTTTAAGTAATTCTAGTCGTCTTCAAAATCGTAGAAAAAGAAAAGCATCTGTTTTATTAAAAACCTCTAAAGGAAAAAAATCAAAATCAAAATCAAAAAAATCAAAAACAGTGGCAGCATTGAGATCTAGTTTTGTTTGGGATTTTTTCATAACTGATCATGATACAGAAACAGATGTTGTTTATGCAATCTGTCAAATAAAAGATTGTATACGCAAATATGCTCATCATGGTTCTACAACTAATTATACAAAACATCTTTGTGATAATTATCATATTACTGAAGCTTTATCTTCAAAAACTCCAGAAGAAATCAACAATCTAAAACAACCAAAACAACAATTTATTGTTGAACTTCTATCAAGACCTCTTAGTTTAAGAAAACAAAAATTATTGTAATACACTCAATCCACAATTTTCTATTCCTTGTATTAATACTATCAAAAATTTAATAGATCTTTCATATAATTATATGAAAAGACAACTCAAAGATACAATAATTAATTCTATTGATTATATTCATTTAACCTTTGATTTGTGGTCATCAAAAGCACATCATCAGGAAATTTTTTATGTCGGAGGTTATTGTAATAATTTCATTTTCAAAGGTTATTGAAGGTTATTGGACCAATAACCTTCACAAATATTACGTTTATTATGATAAAGTGAAGGTTATTGAAGGTTATTGATATCAATAACCTCCGGAGTATTATGTTTTATTAATAAAAATGAAGGTTTTCAGTACCAATAACCTTCGTAAATATTACGTTTATGTTGGAGGTATTTGAAGGTTATCGGAGTGAAGGACTTCGAAGGCTTACGTTTAAAAAAATTTACTGATGATGATTCATATTTGGGCATTACTACTCATTGGATTAACAAAGAATTTGAGATTTGTAACATGGTTTTGAATGTTGGAGAAATACCATATCCACATACTGGTGTTGAAATTTCTCGTCATGTATCAAAAGTTCTTGATGACTGGAATTTAGAAGATAAAATAATAATTATAGTTACAGATAATGAAAATAATGTTAAATCTGCAGTAACAAGATTGGGAAAAGATTGGATTCCATGTGCTACTCATACATTGCAATTATCAGTTAATAAAGGATTGAAAATAATTGATCCTCTAATAACAAAAGTAAAAAATCTTATTACTTTTTTGGGAAGTGATAAAAGAAGACAATAATTAAGACGTGCACAAGTTATATGTAATCAAATTCAAGAAAATGAAACAGTTGAAATTATCAAGCCTATAGATATAAGGTGGAATTCATTTTACAATGCTTTAGTTCGACTTTATGAATTAAAAAATCCAATTAAATAGTTAACCAATAACTTAGAAAATAGTCATTTATCAAGTAATATTCATAATTTTAATATTATGGATTAACTTTTACCCACTTCAGCAGAATGGAAAACTATTCAAAATTTGACAAAATTATTAACTTCTGCTGAACAAGCGACAAGATTATTAGGAGGAGAAAAATATACAACATTAGCTCTTACTGCTCCTATAATTGATGAAGTTATACGTAATTTAAAAAATATAAAATCAAATAATACTATTATTACAAATACTACAATTTCAAACATTTGTAACACTATTTTAGATGATCTTGAAAAAAGATGGAGTATTCCAAATAATTATAGAATAACTGCATCATTTTTAGATTCTAGATTTAAAAATTTAACTTTTTGTTCACAAGTAAGTATATTATACATGTCGTCAAAACTAATTTGGCCTTGACTTAACACTTAAAATTTCAATTTTTAATTGCGTCTAACTCAACTAATTGTGTCAATCACTAATAAAAATCAAAATTTGCCTTGACTCAACTTCAATTTTTTTCAATTTTAATTGTGTCTGACTCAAGTCAATAGTTTTGACGACATGTATAAAGTATATATCTTTTTAATTAAATAATTTATATAATATTTAACTTTTTATCTAATTTATTATTTAGAATACACGTGATATTATACATACCAAAATTAAAAAAGAAATTGAAGAAATTGTAAATTTGTTATCTGATGAAACTTAAAATTCATTAGAAATAAATTCAACATCTTTAATATCATCTTTTTTTTCTCATCTTTCTTCAACTTCTAATCAAGGATTTAGAACTAATTCAAATGAAATTAACCAATATTTACAAATGAAAGAGTTATTGATGCATGAAAAAAGTGATCCTTTAATTTGGTAGAAAGCTAATTGTAATTCATATCCAAATTTATCAAAATTAGCACAAAAATATTTATCAATTCCTGCAACATCTGTACCTTCTGAAAGATTATTTTCAGATGCTGGAATTCATATCACTCCTCGTAGAAATAGATTAAATCCACATTTAGTTAATCAAATTCTTTTTATTAAACAAAATAATACATATTTAGAAATGTTTCCTTAATAATTTTTAATTTTTAATATAACTTTTATAATTTCTAATATTAATTTACCAATTCTAAATGTTAATTTTGATTTAATATTGAACCATTTAATATTAATTATATTAATAAATCAATTTAAATATTGAAATTTTATAAACTTTGTTATTTATTAATTAATATCAAAATTGAATGTTAAATAAATATTTTATTTAAAAGAAACAAACAACCAAAAAATTTGTTAAAGAAAAATTTGCTAAATAATCCAGTTAATAAAGTTTTACTTATAATCGGTTTATTAAAGTTCATATTATGGCGTGGTTACTAGGCTCGCGATCAAAAAAAGAAGATGAAGGTTATATTTTTATAGGCGCAAAAGTTCTTGAACTTAACAAGAAAAATGAAATCGATGTTGACNAATGCCACACCTAATCCAAAGAAAGATAGATATAATAAAAACATATTGATAAACTCAAGATCAGATAAACCAGAAAGTCAAATATTAAGATACCTTGTTAATAACAATTTTACAGACACATTTAGAAGTTACAGGGAAGTCATGGATTCAGAAACAGATAATAAAGATAAAACTACGTCTCTGGAATTTACATGGAGAAACAAATCAAATGAAATAAAAAGCAGAATAGATCAGATATGGATTTCAGACAGTTTGACAAATTATTTAACAGAAGCAAATATAATAGATACACAACTAATAGCATATAGTGACCACTCAGGAGTTTCTATGATGTTAGAAAATACATTCATAAAAAATAAAAAAAATGAACTGATTAAAGTAAAAAATATAAATAGAATACAATTTGATTTTACAAATACATCAGAGAAAAAATGGAAAAAATTCAAAAAAGAAATTGAAGAATCTATTGTTGCAAACATAAATATAAAAAATTTATCAATAAATAATAAGTGGAATTTTTTACGCAATACAATTATGAATAAAGCTAATGAGATAATACCTAAAAGAAAATTTTTAAATGCTGGGCGTTTTTCAGAAGATAAAGGATTACATAATCATTTCGAATCATACAAGAAAATTATAGCAGTAAAAAAGATTTTAGAATGGGGAAGACAAAAATTATTAAAAATAAATAATAATAATAAAAAAAATAATAATAATAATAAGAAAAAAAATAATAAAAATAATAATAATAATAAAAACAATGATAATAATAATAATGGAAAGAAAGAAAATATCAACGATAACACTAACAATCTTGAAACGATAGACAATAAAATAACAAGGAAAATAGAGTATCTAAAATCTGATTTCGATTTAATCTTGGAAAAACCATTGGACGAAACAGAAGAGGAGTTAAAAAAGTGGATAGATGAAATTAAAAAAATACATTTTGCATTACGAACTTTATTCAAAAATGAAATTAAAGCTACAAAAAATAAATATATCAAAGAAAATATTGTCAGAAGACAAAATAAATTTAAAGATAATAAGAAAAATTATCTGAATAGTGTACTTAAGAGAACTAAACCACAGATTATTACAGATAATATTGTTAGGATATGTGATGGAAATGTTGAAATTCTTACAAATCCAGAGGAAATTAGACAAGAAGTTAAAAATGCATTTCAAAATTGGGTAACTGAAGTAACTTTAGAGTCGTTAAATGATTTTCCAGATTGGAAAGAAATATACAAAGTTAAAAATGATATAAAAACAGAATGGTTTAATACAGTTAGTATAAAATTTACATCTGAAGAAATACTAAAAATAATTAAAACAACACCTAATAAAAAAGCGCCAGGTCCTACAATGGTAACTAATGAAATGTGGAAACATATGGGAAATGAAACAATTAATTTATTAACAGATATATTTAATTGTATATTGGATACTGGAGAAGTACCAAAAGAATGGACAGAAAGTTATATATTTCCAATAGCTAAACCAAAAGATTGGGAAAAGAATATTTGGAACACTCGACCTATAACATTGTTAGAAACTGCAAGAAAAATTTTCTCCAAAGGAATTTACAATCGATTAAGTAAAGTATTGATGGATCATCATATATTAAATCAAAATAATTGGGCAGGATTACCAGAAGGATCAACTCAGGGTCCAATACATATATTAAATAATTGTATGGAGGAGGCAAGAGAATTCAAAAAAGAGATATGGGTCCTATCGCAAGATATATCTAAAGCATTTGATTCAATTAACAATAATATATTAATAAAATGTATGGAACGAATAAAAATACCAAATAAAATAATTAAGATATTAAATCAACTTACAACAACACGATCTAATAGGGTAATTACATTCCATGGTCTTACAGATCCATTTAATCCTAAAATGGGAATAGAGCAGGGAGATTCATTATCTCCTCTTTTGTGGAGAATATATTATGATCCGTTACTAGAAAGAATAGACAAATTAAAGGAAGGATATATAATGGAAGTAACGAAATATGGAGATTTAAGACTAGATCAAGAAAAGAAAAATATTTTAAAAGTAAACTCAGTTGCATATATGGATGATACAACATATATAGCAAAAGATAAAAAACAATTAGAGAAAATTTTAAAAAAAGTAGAAGAATTTTCAAAAATTACAGGAATAAGAGTCAATGCAGAGAAATCACATCTATTCTGCATTAATAGAAAATTTGAAAAGCAGGGGGATAAAAAAATATTTCAAGAAAGAAACAAAAATAAAAAAAATTCAATAAAATTTATGGGTGAAAAAATAATAGCAAAAAGAAAAGATGAATATGTAAGAATTTTAGGAGTATGGATATCTGCTGATGGTAAAAAAAATTATCAAAAAATGCTTATAGAAGAAAAAACTAAAAATATATGTAAGTTAATAAAGCTTGCTAAAGTTACTGACAAAGGGGCAAGATATATAATAAATCATGTGTTATTTCTAGCATTAGAATATTTAGTAAATGATATGTATCTCAATGAAAATATGTGTAAAAAAATTAATTCTCAATGTTTAAAAGCATTCAAGCATAAAACAAATTTTGCACAAACAGCTATCAATAGTTTATTTTTTCTTCAAGAAGGATATAATATATATGATATTGAAAATAGACAACTTCAATTACATGTAAAAAATTTTAATGACAGAATAAATAGAAATGATATACTTGGCCAAACAACAAAAATTAGATTACAACAATTTCAAAATTACTTATGGACAGATAAATCAATTTTAGCTGAGAATGTAAGATTTAATGTTAAAGATAATACAAATTTAAGTGCAATAATAATTAAAAAAGCTAAAGAAAAGTCAATTGTATGGGATTCCACATCAACAGGAAATCAATGTTTGAATATACCTATGGGAGGGAAATATTCAATGATTAAATTATGGGAGGACTTGAAACAGGGAAATCTAAATAAAAAAGGTTTACGAGACAATGGCATAATGTTTGTAGAACAAATAATGGATTTAGAGTTGAGTAATATATTGGATTGGCAACATATACAAACAATGCGACCTAAAAGAGGAAGACCTCCAAAATGGTACACACAAATCATACAGAATAAAGATTTATTTCTGAAAACAATAAGAGAGAAATTGGAAAATCTATATGAACATAATATAAATGTATTTACTAATTTGCAAAAAAAGAATATATCATCAAAAAATATATGGATAGCACAAAGAGAAGGTAAAGAATTGATAATAGGTAAAGAAATTAAAAAAAAAATAAATGATAAAAACAATGAAGACAGTAGGATGAAACATTTTAATGTATTGGGGAAAAATTTGGAACCTACATCAGTTTTAATCCCATGTGAAGGATGTGACTTAAATATGGAAGAAAATAACAACTCATGCATATATAGATTAGACAATAATAAAATTGATAAAATTGAAATTCCAGTTTCATATTCAACAGTATCTACTACTGATACCCTTCCTAAAAAATATAAAAACAGAATTAGAATAAAAAATCATTCTTTACACAAAGCTTTTGACATTATGGATGACTATATTATAAACAATATAGAAGAAAATATATCTGACACAAATGATATAACTAATTCATTGCAATATGATACTAATATAACATTAAGAAGTATGGATTTTAATGATATTTCATCAAACATAACAAAATGGATAAGTGGTGATAAAGGAAAATTAATGGAACTAACAACAATAAAAGACAAAATTAAATCAAGAAATCAAGTTATAGTATATACAGATGGATCTTTAACAAACAATTTATGGGAAGACATAATGGGATTTGGTTGGGTTATTCCAGAGGTACATGATTTTGAACGCTTAACATTTAGAGATAATATAAAAGAATTTCCCTCATCTACTAGAGCTGAACTTATGGCTATTTTAACTTGTTTATTGGTAATGCCAGATGGGTCTACAGTTAACATTTATACAGATAGCATGTGTGCTTTACAAAATATAAACAAACTTAAAAAGAATTATAAAAAAATTTGGCAGAAATGTAAAAATCCTGTGATTCTACAAATAATAAGTGAAATTATTAAAGAAAAAACATTAAAAATCACGTGTTATAAAGTTAAAGCACATTCAGGAGATAAATTTAATGAAATAGCAGATGAATTAGCAGTAATACCAAAGTCACTTTGCAAATTTTACAATGACATATTTGAAGGCACAACAATCTCATTAAATTACAAAAATATAAAAAACAGGAATTTTATACCAATGTGGAAATCTTCTCTTTTAGAGATACCCATAAAACAAGCAATAAAAGAAATATATAAGGTGAAAACAATGATTGATTGGAAGTTTCAAGAAAGATTTAAATACTTTACAAATAGTGAAAAAAATAAAATAGTCGACTGGAATCTTACTTTTAAAACAAAACATCCAAGTAAATTAACATCTGACATTACAAACAATACAGATTCATATAAAAGAAGTTTTGCTATGAAACTATTCTGTGAAGAATTACCATCAATAACAAAAAGACATCTACATAGGCCAGATTTATATGAAAATGCAGAATGCATACTTTGTGATAAGGCAGAAGAAGACAATTTACATATATTTACTTGTAAAAGGGGAGGAGATGAAGATCCAATAAAAGACTTAATTATTAAGTTTAAAATCATTTTACGAGAAAAAATACTTAAAAATAAACCTCAGACAAAAGAATTGTTAATACAGAATGGATTAAATACAGTCACATGTTTAAATTATTATGGTGAAGCTGATTATGAATCTACAAAACATAGTCCTTATTTTACATTTTTTGAAATTATTAAAGGTTACATTCCAGATATACTTACAAATAAAATAACAGAGATATGTAAGGATAAAAGAATGGCAGTAAGAATAATAATGGAAACTTTTGATGATTTTCAAACAATTTTAAAAAATATATGGAAAGATCGTTGTGAAAAGGTAATAGAATGGGAAAAAGAAAATGGAATTACAATTAGAGCAAAAAAGAAAAAAAATATAAAAATAAAGTTTGCTAATAGAAGTCAACATAATCAAGATGGAATGTTTATAATGGGAGAGAAATCAGATGAAGAAAAAGAATACTTAAAAGAAAAACAAAAGATAAAAAAAGAAAAGATAGATTATTTTATAGATGATATATTTCTTAAAAGTAACAAATATAGTGGATACAATTTATATAAAATAAAAGTTTTTTTCTGATGGAGTTATGGCCATCAGTTCCTAGGTTGTGAAACCTAGGCAACGATGGGCCGGACGGTAAAATTTTCTATAGTTAGTTTTTAGTCAGTTTCAATAGATATATTATAAATTTTCATGTATACATTGTAACTTTAAATTTATTAATAAAGTTTATTGGAGCATGGCTCCGTTGGATAAAAAAAAAAAAAAAAAATTTAAAAGAAACAAACATTTACTTATATTTTTATATTTACTTAGTAGTGATTTTGATAATATTAGCATCAAAAAATTTTTAGAGGCGAAAATTTGCACAAATTTTCACCACCTGTAAAAATTTTCGCAAATTTTCAACTATTTTTTTCTGTTTTTTTGACTTCGCTTACGATTATTGAAGCACAGAGCAATTTTCTACTAAGATATTTCTAAGACAGAAAGAACGGCCTTGTTTTTGACTACAAAATGATATGTGTTTTGTCCTTGTAGCATCAATATTCACGAAGTTATTCAAGTTTTAAAAAAAATATCTGCGAAAAATCATGTAAAATTTTTGAATAATCGCCGAATAATCGCGAATAATCGTTGAATAATCGCTGAATAATCGCCGAATAATTGCGAATAATCGTCGAATAATCGCGAATAATCGCCGAATAATCGTTGAATAATCGTCGAATAATCACGAATAATCGCTGAATAATCGCGAATAATCGCTGAATAATCATCGAATAATCGCGAATAATCGTCGAATAATCGCGAATAATCGGCAAATAATCGCGAATAATCGTCGAATAATCGCGAATAATCGTCGAATAATCGCCGAATAATCGTCGAATAATCGCCGAATAATTGATGATTATTCGCGATTATTCGTCAATTATTTGTGACGATTATTCGAGTCTAAATATAGACCCGATTCCTAACACTATGAAGAGAAGGATAAAGAAGAGGATGAAGAAGGGAAAAGTGAAGAAAGAATAAATAGTAATAAAAAAAGAGTAGAAAAAGGAAAGGAAAAGGTGGTAGAATATGAAGAAAATGTAGATGTGGAAAATACAGAAGGTTGGATTCTAGAAAATAATTCTAATAATGAAAATGATTTTTTATCTTTTGAAATGAATTTAATGAATTTTCTAAGTGAAGAAGAAACATCTATTGCTTCATCAAGTAAAAATATTATCCAAAGAAAAAAAATCCCCAATGAATAAAATAAAAGGCAATACAAATAAGAAAGGAATTTAATCTTTTTTTGAAAAATCAATTAATATAGAAGAATTAAATAATTATGAAATTAATGATGAAGGTGATGAAGGTGATGAAGGTAATGAAGATAATGAAGGTGATGAAAGTGATGAAGGTGAAATCAATGGCAATAATATTTTAAATAATTCTAGTCGTCTTCAAAATCGTGGAAAAAGAAAAGCATCTGTTTTATTAAAAACCACTAAAGGAAAAAAATCAAAATCAAAAAAATCAAAAACAGTGGCAGCATTGAGATCTAGTTTTGTTTGGGATTTTTTTATAACTAATCATAATACAGAAACAAATGTTGTTTATGCAATCTGTTAAATAAAAGATTGTACACGCAAATATGCTCATCATGATTCTACAACTAATTATACAAAACATCTTCGTGATAATCATCATATTACTGAAGCTTCACTATCTTTAAAAACTCCAGAAGAAATCAACAATCTAAAACAACCAAAACAACAATCTATTGTTGAACTTTTATCAAGACCTCTTAGTTTAAGAAAACAAAAATTATTAAATCAAGATCTTGTAAAATTTATAGTAGGAACAAGACAACCATTATCTATTGTTGAAAGTGATTGTTTCAAAAATTATTGTAATGCACTCAATCTACAATTTTCTATTCTTTGTATTAATACTATCAAAAATTTAATAGATCTTTCATATAATTATATGAAAAGACAACTCAAAAATACAATAATTAATTCTATTGATTATATTCATTTAACCTTTGATCTGTGGTCATCAAAAATACATGATTCATATTTGGGCATTACTGCTCATTGAATTAACAAAGAATTTGAGATTTGTAACATGGTTTTGAATGTTGAAGAAATACCATATTCACATACTGGTGTTGAAATTTCTCGTGATATATCAAAAGTTCTTGATGACTGGAATTTGGAAGATAAAATAATAATTATAGTTATAAATAATGGAAGTAATGTTAAATCTGCAGTAACAAGATTGGGAAAAGATTGGATTCCATGTGCTACTCATATATTATAATTATCAATTAATAAAGGATTGAAAATAATTGATCCTCTAATAACAAAAGTAAAAAATCTTATTACTTTTTTAGGAAGTGATAAAAGAAAATAACAATTAAGACATGCATAAGTTATGTGTAATCAAATTCAAAAAAATAAAACAGTTGAAATTATCAAGCCTATAGATATAAGGTGGAATTCATTTTACAATACTTTAGTTCAACTTTATAAATTAAAAAATCCAATTAAATGGTTAACCAATAACTTAGAAAATAGTTATTTATTAAGTGATGTTCATGATTTTAATATTATAGATCAACTTTTACCCACTTCAGCAGAATGGAAAACTATTCAAAATTTGACAAAATTATTAACTTCTGCTAAACAAGCGACAAGATTATTAGAAGGAGAAAAATATACAACATTAGTTCTTATTGCTCCTATAATTGATGAAGTTATACGTAATTTAAAAAATATAAAATCAAATAATACTATTATTACAAATACTACAATTTCAAACATTTGTAATACTATTTTAGATGATTTTGAAAAAAGATGGAGTATTCTAAATAATTATGAAATAACTGTATTATTTTTAGATTCTAGATTTAAAAATTTAACTTTTTGTTCACAAGTAAGTATATATCTTTTTAATTAAATAATTTATATAATATTTAACTTTTTATCTAATTTATTATTTAGAATATACGTGATATTATACATATCAAAATTAAAAAAGAAATTGAAGAAATTGTAAATTTGTCATTTGATGAAACTTAAAATTCATTAGAAGTAAATTCAACATCTTTAATATCATCTTTTTTTCTTATCTTTCTTCAACTTCCAATCAAGGATTTAGAACCAATTTAAATGAAATTAACCAATATTTACAAATGAAAGAGTTATTAATGTATGAAAAAAGTGATCCTTTAATTTGGTGGAAAACTAATTGTAAAATTAGTACAAAAATATTTATCAATTCCTGTAACATTTGTACCTTCTGAAAGATTATTTTCAGATGCTAGAATTCATATCACTCCTCGTAGAAATAGATTAAATTCACATTTAGTCAATTAAATTCTTTTTATTAAACATATTTAGAAATGTTTCCTTAATAATTTTTAATTTTTAATATAATTTTTATAATTTCTAATATTAATTTATCAATTCTAAATGTTAATTTTGATTTAATATTGAACCATTTAATATTAATTATATTAATAAATCAATTTAAATATTGAAATTTTATAAACTTTGTTATTTATTAATTAATATCAAAATTGAATGTTAAATAAATATTTTATTTAAAAGAAACAAATATTTACTTATATTTTTATATTTACTTAGTAGTGATTTTGATAGTATTAGCATCAAAAAATTTTTAAAGATGAAAATTTGCACAAATTTTCACCACCTGCAAAAATTTTCGCAAATTTTCATTTATTTTTTTCTGTTTTTTTAACTTCGCTTACGATTATCGAAGCACAGAGCAATTTTCTACTAAAATATTTCTAAGACAGAAAGAACGGCCTTGTTTTTGGCTACAAAATAATATGTGTTTCATCTTTGTAGAATCGATATTCACAAAGTTATTCGAGTTTTAAAAAAAATATCTGCAAAAAATTATGTAAAATTTTCAAATAATCGCCGAATAATCGCGAATAATCACGAATAATCATCGAATAATCACCAAATAATCGCCAAATAATCGTGAATAATTGTTGAATAATCACAAATAATCGTCAAATAATCACAAATAATTGTCGAATAATCGTCGAATAATCGTGAATAATCACCGAATAATTGCAAATAATTGTTGAATAATCACGAATAATCGTCAAATAATCGCGAATAATCACCAAATAATTGTCGAATAATCACTGAATAATCGTCGATTATTCATGAAGATTATTCGAGTCTAAATATAGACCTGATTCCTAACACTATATAGTACATCATTTTAGAAAACTTGATCTTTTTGTAACTTTCACCTGTAATTCTAAATAGCCAAAAATTATTAGAGGGTTTTTACCTAATCAGAATTCTGCAGATAGATCCAATTTAACAGCTCGCGTGTTTCATATAAAGTTAAAGAAACTATTAAAAGATCTACATTATAATAATTGGTTTGATAGAGTTATTGTATATATATATGTTGTAGAATTTCAAAAACATGGTTTACCTCATGCATATATCTTATTAATATTGATACCAGAAGGCAAATTAAAATCCATAGATGACTATAATTCTATTGTTTCTGTTGAAATTCCAGACCAGACAATATATCCACTTGTATATAAAACAGTTTCAACTATGATGATTCATGGCCTATGTAGTGTAATAAATCTATCTGTATCATATATGAAAAATGGTGTATGTCAGAAACATTATCTAAAAAATTTTCAAGAAAGTACTCAAGAAAATAATAACAGATATCTTATTTACCGTAGATGAGATAATGGCTGTTTTGTTAAAATTGGTAAAACTAAATTAGATAATAGATAGGTTGTGCCATATAATGTTGGATTAGTTACAAAATATAATGCCCACATTAATGTTGAAATTTGCAGTTCAATATCTGGCATTAAATATTTATTCAAATATGTTTATAAGGGACATAATAGAGCTACTATTAAGCTTTCTCAAATACCCGAAACTGAACTAACAAATAAAATTAAAATGTACTTAGATGCGAGATATGTATCAGCTTCTGAAAGTATCTGGAGGATTTTTCATTACAAGTTGCATGGTCACGCTCCAAGTATACAAAAACTAACAATCTATCTTTCAGAATAGTAATATATTACTTTTCAAGATGGAGAAGATCTTTAACATATTGTAAAACGTACTAACAGAAATCAAACAACCTTAACAGTTTTAAAAATTTTTTATAATCACACTTTTTACAAGAATCAATACCTATTAATACTATGTAAAAAAATTTTTTTATAATTACTGAATTTTTTATAATTACATTTGTCACATGATATAAGAACCTATACATATTAATACTATGTAAAAAAGTCTCTATGTAATTACAATTGTTTATAATCACTTTTTTTTTTATTGATTTCGATGATATAATTATAAAGAGACTTGACTGTAAATAATATTGAAGCCTGTAAATATTCATATTTAGAATTTTTCGTTCATTATACTTGAAATATATCTCAACTATACTTGCACGTTAAATTATTTTGGGGCCCCGAAATTGCAATTTTGAGGAAAAAAGTCAAAATAGTTTTTCATAGAAGACGAAATTATTTTATTTAAAACCTGAAATTTTTTGACCACCCAGATAAATTCCTTGATTAAAGATACATATAACTGGGTACTTTTTTTACTTCCATATATAGAATAGATTCTGCATAAATCTCAAAAAGTCAAAATACCTTAAAAATCTAAAATCAATTTTGGGAACATGTATAATCTCAACGTAAATGGAAGCTTAGAAAAACTATAACAAATATACTTGGAAGANAAAAAGTCTCTATGTAATTACAATTGTTTATAATCACTTTTTTTTTTATTGATTTCGATGATATAATTATAAAGAGACTTGACTGTAAATAATATTGAAGCCTGTAAATATTCATATTTAGAATTTTTCGTTCATTATACTTGAAATATATCTCAACTATACTTGCACGTTAAATTATTTTGGGGCCCCGAAATTGCAATTTTGAGGAAAAAAGTCAAAATAGTTTTTCATAGAAGACGAAATTATTTTATTTAAAACCTGAAATTTTTTGACCACCCAGATAAATTCCTTGATTAAAGATACATATAACTGGGTACTTTTTTTACTTCCATATATAGAATAGATTCTGCATAAATCTCAAAAAGTCAAAATACCTTAAAAATCTAAAATCAATTTTGGGAACATGTATAATCTCAACGTAAATGGAAGCTTAGAAAAACTATAACAAATATACTTGGAAGACTTTATATAGTGCAACCTTCAGAAGAAGAAAGATATTATTTACGAACTTTACTTACCTATATAAAAGAAGTAATAAGTTTTGATGACTTGAAAACTGTTAACAGAAATCTGTGTAGAAGTTTCAAAGAAGCTTGCATTTGTCTAGAACTTTTTCAAGAAGATATTGAATAGAACGCATGTTTACTTGAGGCAAGTAAAATCCAAACCAGACAACAATTACGACACCTTTTTGCAACAATTCTTTTATTCTGTCAATCAAACAAATCTGAAATATTATGGAATAGTTATAAAATAGCACTAAGTGAAGATATTTTGTATCATCAATATACTTGCACGCAAAATTATTTTGGGGCCCCGAAATTGCAATTTTGGGGAAAAAAGTCAAAATAGTTTTTCATAGAAGACGAAATTATTTTACTTAAAACCCGAAATTTTTTGATCACCCAGATATATTCTTTGATTAAAAATACATATATAGTGCATTACGTCTTAACCCGACAAAATTTTAGGTTAACTTTGAAAGGTATCTATTTTTGGAAAATCATATCTACAAAAAAAAATACCACATAAAATTGATAGTTTAAGTTAGGATCTTTTGATCTTATGTGTTAGAATTTTGATTAATCCTTTTCTTAAAAAGTTATCAGCTTTTGAAAATATAATACTTTATTAATGGTCATATAATAAAAAATATAAAATTGAAACAAGATTTCATGATAAAAATTGTAAAAATGTTTAGATAATAATATTGATTATTGTGCATATAAAATTTTTTCTTTACAATCAAATTTTATGAAAAAAAAGCATAAATACAAGAAATTGTCGAAAATACTAATCATTTATTTTTATTGTTTTCAAAATTTTACTGTGAGCTCAACTATATAGAAATGTATTGGGATCTGCCAAACAATATACACAATTACTCTTTATCAGGATTAAGAGAAGCAGTTTCATGTAGTTTAAATAATGTGAGTTTATTTAGTATTAAAAAATTTGCACAAAAATCATTATGATTTATAAATGCATATAAGCAAAGTTTAAATGGACAATTAGCTAATTATGCAGAAAAATATAAATCACATCATAGAATTCCTAATGTCATTTTAGAAGTTGAACAATTAGAGAAGGAATTAAATAATATTTAAAATTAATTATTTTATTACTAAATAAAAAATTTTTTGTTCTTTAAACAAATTTTATTATAATAAAAAAATTTTTTTGCGCTTCGCGAAAAATTTATTATATAAAGATCTGCAACCAAAAATTGAAACATTTGTCAGGTTAAGACGTAACACACCGTAACTGGGTACTTTTTTTACTTCCATATATAGAATAGATTTTGCATAAATCTCAAAAAGTCGAAATACCTCAAAAATTCAAAATCAATTTTGGGAACATGTATAATCATCAAGTATTACAGAATAAAAATAGTGAAATGTGTACCAAAATTGAATGAGAGACACTTAGACAATTGGAAAATTATCTTACCTTAAATGAAAAATCTCTAGAAGATTTTTCAAATGTGCCACTCTCTCCAAAAACAATACTAAATTATAGTGAAGATTTGAATCAATTAATCTATAAAGAAAATTCATATGATATCATTTAACTTGAGGATGAATTGTGTCAAAAAGTTTCTCTTTTAAATAAAGATCAACATACAATATATGATGCTGTAATACGAACAATTGAGATTGGAGGTGAATGTTTTTTTATAGACGAACCTGGTAGTACCGGAAAAACTTTTTTGTACAATATTCTATTAGCTTATATTAAATCATATAGTGAAATTGTTGTAGCTGTGGCATCTTCCGGAATTGTTGCACTTTTAATAAATGGTGATTGTACTGCACACAGTCGATTTAAGATTCCACTTAAATTAAATGAATTTTCAACATGTAATATTTCATATAGAAGTAAAGAAGCATATTTAATTAGTAAGGCAAAACTTTTTATATGGGATGAAGTTCCAATGACCCACAAGTTTGCATTTGAAGTAATTGACTGTATTTTTAGAGATATTGTTCAAATAGATAAACTATTTGGAGATAAAGTTTTTGTATTTGGTGAAGATTTTTGTCAGATATTACCTGTTGTACTACATGGATCTTGCGCTAATATTGTTTCAACAAGTTTATGTCAATCATCTTTATGAAGGCATATTAAAGTAATGAAATTATCAATTAATATGAGACTTCTTCAAACAAATAATGCCAATGAAAATCAAAAGCAAAAACAATTTGCAGAATATTTGTTAAAAATTGGGGAAGGAAAATATCCAATTATTCCAAATACAGAAGACACAATAGAACTTCTCAAAAATAATGTATTATTTGGAAAAGAATTATTAAATCTTATTAATTTTGTTTATTCAAATTTGATTGAAAATTTTGGAAATGTAAATTATATGGTTAATCAAGCTATCTTAATATCTAAAAATGATAGTGTTGAAATTATATCAAATATAATAATGAATCAGTTTCCTGGTGAAATTTATACATACTTTAGTGCTGATTTTGTAGATTTGTCAGAAGATAGCAATACAGAACAGCCTCAAGTATATTCACAAGAATTTTTAAGATCAATAAAGATTTCTGGACTTCTTTCTGGTAAATTAAAATTAAAAGTTGGAACACCAATTCTGCTTTTACTAATTTAAATCCAACAAAGGGACTTTGTAATGGAACTAGATTAATTTGCTGTGGGCTTCAAAGCAAAGTTATTGATGCAGAAATAATCACAGGAACACATATTGGTAAACGTGCTTTTATATCTAGAATGACTTTAATACCTACTGATACTGGTTTGCCATTTTTATTTTAAAAAGACGTCAATTTCCAATATGTGTTGCATTTTCTATGACTATCAATAAATCACAAGGGCAAACACTAAATCATGTTGGTCTTTATTTACTGCAACCTGTTTTTTCACATGGTCAATTGTATGTTGCTTTATCAAGAGTCACATCTTATCAATGTATCAAAACTCTTATTTCTGATAAAACAAAAGTAATACAAGACAATCAAACAAGAAACATTGTATATTATGAAATTTTTAAATATAATTCACATTAATCAAACATATTTTTAGTCAAATATATATTTTGCATTATTTTATTATATTTTTTTAGACAATATGTAATTAATAATTAATATAATTAATATAATATATAAATAAAATTACTAGATACCCGTTGTTAATCAACGGGTTACACTCACTAGTTAGCGAATAAATAATTTGTGATTTGTCACTGTATAATTTCATCGTAGTAGTTCTTTAAGTTTTTTACAATTTTCAATTAATCCCGTTAACGCCTTTTTAATCCTACCATTTTCATCTTCACCATTACCCTCTTCTAACCAATTGATATTGACAACATAATATTTAAGAAATTCTTTTAATTCGATAAGTTCGTTTTTTAACAAACTTATTTCATCATCATTATCGATTCTAGAACCTGCTGAAAATATTTTAGGTTCTGATCTTTCTAATTTCAATTTCTTCACAAGTCTATCACGTGCCACACCTTTAAAGAACCATTTTTGCATCACTCCCCAAGGTTTAATTGAGCTAACACCTAAAATAATCAATGAAAAAATTGTAAATGTAAATGTAATATACACTATGCAATAATATATTATTATCATATAATTACCAAATAGCAATACATAAAGTGTTAATAATGCTCCCCCTACAGCCAACACATTCGAAATAACAGACAGAGCCTAATATAATTGATAAAATTGACAAAATAATTTAATCAATAATGATGATAATGATGGCAATAATATTGTTATTAATAATTAATAAATATGCTCACGCTCTTATTTCTTTGCTCTATCTGGGTTTCAATTACAAAATTATGAGGGTCAATCATGAACCCTGACGCAGCCGACTTAAAATATGTAGCATTACGCGTAGTAACGTCTAAATAATTTATTAGTTATTAGAAATCATTTATGATGATATATCCGTTAAATAATCTATTTAACTTACAATTAACTGTTGTAATATATGTTAGGGTATCATATGTTTCAGGAAATCCAAAACAATCTCGGAATGTGCCGACGATCGTTTTGGTGACTTTTCTTGTCATTCTAACGTGGTGGGTCTAAAAACATATTATTCCTATAATTATTTAATGATAATCATTAACTATATGTCATTATTATTACTTACATAATTCCTACCCAGAAAATATCTGTTAGAACGAAAGATTGATGTAACAAAAGGTGATGATTCTTTGAAATAGGTGTTTTTGGTTGTTTCATTATACATAATATCCGCCATGGTCGCATTTTCGGAGTCAAATATGTTTATAGTAAAAACCGGAGGGTCGCCATCTACAATACTATTGTCAATAATAAAGAATTTCATTAGTATTCTTTTCAATCCATTCTGGTTATGGATGGGAAAGGATAATCCATTTGGAAAAAATTTCCCCGTCCATAGGCCATTCGAGTTATTAGGTATGGGTTGAGTTACGTGCTTAGCACAGATATCGCCAGTGTTTCCTAAAAATAAAAAATGAATATATATATGATGCTGTGTATAATATAATATGATGTATACATATCTATCAAAAACAATGACGCATAATTTTTGAAAATAATTCATTTTAATCGCTATAAACCTTTTCTTTTCTATTAATTAATATATTAAGTAATTTGAAATTATATATTCTCTTAAAAGTTTCGAATTATTTGTTAAAACTGATTGAATACTAGCCTTTCGAATTTTGATAAAGGAGTTTTTGTCAAGAAATTAGATAAATTATGATATATACATAAAAATAGTATTGAAACATTTTATAATTTATTTAACTTCTCGACGAATTTTTTAATCAAATATACTTTTAAAGATTTGAACTTTCAGACACAAATTTAGTTAGTTCATACGCATCACTATTTTTGATAGGTAAGTATATAGTACAATATGATTTTACCGAAAAAGTCGAAAAATAGAAATTCGCAACTTATGTTAAACTGTTTCGTAAGTTGTATTGAAATTAGTGGCAAAGGAAAATGAGACATTTGAGAATACTTTGTTGCAATGGTTGGTAAGTCGTTATAGGCTTCGATTGTGAGAATACATAAAATGAACAACAAGATCCCCATAAATATCGCGATAGTGACCACTCTGCAACAATCAAAACTATTAAATGATTTTGGTCCAGCCTTTAACTTCATGCACGCCATTTTTTAAATGAAAATTCCAATTGATAGTTATTAGAAAGTGAAAAAGAGGAATAAATGAAAAGTTGAACTTTTTTCTTTAATAGTTCATTCATTTTAATCTTATTGCCAATTTTTGTACGAATAAACTTCTTAGTCCAAGTTCGCATGCTTATGTCCTCATTTATTATTGGTCCAAAAGGATAGTGTTCTTCTAGATAAATCATTTTCCTCAATATCTATTGAACATTCTTAAAGGAAGTCCTTGCGGAAGTTTTTAGATAGATATCATAATAAAGATAACTATTGTGTTACAATTAGCATTAAAATTTAGTTGCCCTATGACTTTTGATATATATATAAATCCCTATTCTAGCATAGGGAAAGTCTAGATTTTGATCATCGGGTTACACAAATATTTATATTAGTTTTACAATAGCGTTCAATTGAAAAATTGTCGCACATATGACTAGTCACAAAAACCACTAATTAATAAACGATGAAATTTTATAATTATATTCTTCGAAGCTATTTCTTCATTTCCTTTATTTAGATCCAATAAGATCCAATTTTTTGAGAAAGTTTGCTTAGAAGGGTATTTTTATAATAGTATATTAAAAAAGACTATTCTAATACGAGTAATGTTTATTATTATTATATTATTATTATATTATTATTATATCTTCTTCTATCTCTATCTAAAAAAATTCCTGTGTAACATGTCACGTTTAGTTTACTCTGTATAAATTATTAACAACTGTATAATAATTGTTTATTCACGTGATGTACAATCAAATAATTTTAGTGGCTATAATGATTGTTTATATGTACAATCAAATAATTTTAGTGATTGTAATGATTGTTTATTCACATGATAATACATTAATGTTAATAAAATATTTGCAAATTCCAATGAAAGTATATGCTTATTTCTTTAGCGAACTGTCCTTTTTTTTTTATTAAACAACTATTGATTCTAATTATTATCATAGTGAGTATTCCTGTAATTAACGAAATTAGTTTTTTTTATAATGGTAAAATACATGAATAGGAATATTATAAACAGGCTGTTTTTGTTAAATTTTATTATATATTAGATAATAATATACATATATATATATATACTTATAAATAAATTATTCACTTTGTAAAATTTTTATAACAAAAAAAATATATATATATATAAAATTAAATAAATATTTTCAAAATCAATTGCATTTATTTAAGCACCGAAATATATTTATTATATTAGATAATAAAATAAAATATACAAAAAAACAAGTTTGGAATGTAATAAAAATGTTACCATCTGTAAAGTATTTGTTTCTTATATTTTTGTATAATAAAACCACTAAAATACTAAGTCCCAGTTGTATGTTCTCTCTAAAAATAAATTCTCTTATTTTAAGAATCCATAAGTTCTATAGATAAATAGATTTAAAATAATAATCAGATAAACTGTTAACTGCGATACACGTACTGATAAAAAAAACTTTTACTTATCTTTTTTTAAGATATTTCTTTTTTATAATTCATTTACCAAATACAGCGCGTAGAAGTAGATTATCGATTTTAGTGAACCAAATATTTTTTATATTAGATAATTATCTATATTATTAATTCTGGATCTGAATTTGTGCGCTTTAACGTTTTTGATTGGTTATATTGGCCATGGCACGTTACTGTGAGACAAATCTAAATGTGATTAAAATGGTTGCTTTTCCTTTTTAAGTAGAGCAACTAAAAATGAAGCAAGTGCGACAATCGGACCAAGCAGCTTCGAAAGTAACTAAAAACGGTTCTTAACATAATAAAGTCTTCCTGTATCAAAAGATTTACGAAGAATTTACAAAGAGTAGAAATTGGTGTAATGAAATGAGAATTTGTTTCCTTTTGGCTTAGGTTCACGATCAATATTAAATTATATAATAATTATTCACAGACTTAAACTGTGTTACTAATATAAATGAATTTTAAGAGTAAGGAAACTCATTATTTTCCTTGATGTCATTATGAGAATTATCTGTTATTAAAAATAAAATTATTTATAACTATTTGCGAATGGAATATCTGTAAATTTCTGTTAAATTTGTTTATAAATACTTCTTGAATACAAAAAGTATGACAGTTATGCTCTTCAACAAGAAATTGACTTCAAACCTATAATATTGGTTATTGTTTTAGTGAAATAACTACTTTTAATTATAATTTTGATGACATATACATATGTTCTTAGTAATGCCAAACTTTTTTCTAAAATGCAAAGAGCATGTTGTAGATTTGGAAAAATTAAGAGAGTCATAGAGTAATATCAAATGGTTCCTATACACGATATTGTTAAATTTGATTTGCTAACAACAGGTTAACTTTAGCAAGTGACACTACAGTTTTAAAAAACTTACCAGAAACAATAATATTGGAAAAGGTTTTTGTAATAATATTAGAGTTTATAATAGTATTTTTGCATTTATTTCTTTGGGTGTTAAGTTAGATGAAAACCTTGCAAATGGTAAGANAGAATTATCTGTTATTAAAAATAAAATTATTTATAACTATTTGCGAATGGAATATCTGTAAATTTCTGTTAAATTTGTTTATAAATACTTCTTGAATACAAAAAGTATGACAGTTATGCTCTTCAACAAGAAATTGACTTCAAACCTATAATATTGGTTATTGTTTTAGTGAAATAACTACTTTTAATTATAATTTTGATGACATATACATATGTTCTTAGTAATGCCAAACTTTTTTCTAAAATGCAAAGAGCATGTTGTAGATTTGGAAAAATTAAGAGAGTCATAGAGTAATATCAAATGGTTCCTATACACGATATTGTTAAATTTGATTTGCTAACAACAGGTTAACTTTAGCAAGTGACACTACAGTTTTAAAAAACTTACCAGAAACAATAATATTGGAAAAGGTTTTTGTAATAATATTAGAGTTTATAATAGTATTTTTGCATTTATTTCTTTGGGTGTTAAGTTAGATGAAAACCTTGCAAATGGTAAGAAATTTTTAAAAAAATCATATTAAACTGTATATATAACTATCTACATTTTAATTAATTTGTTAAATCGGTAAAGATGGAATTTATACATTCCAAATGCAAGGAGGAATTTATTATTTTATAGGATCACTTCTTCCAGTTGATGGAATACCAAGATTTCTTCAATGATACTGAATTTGAAATAACATGCAATGACATTAGTACAGACTTACGGAAAACCAGATATATTTGTCACTATTACATGTAACACTTGGTGGTCCAAAATTACATCAGAACTTTTGCCAATGCAAATACCACAAGATAGATTAGATCTTACAAGTAAAATCCTTATTTCATTTATTTAAATTTATTTATTTACTAAATTTTGTATCATAACTAGTGAGAACCTGTCGCTTTGCTGACAATTTTAAAATATGTAATACTGTTACACAATTGTTAATAATTTATATGGAGCAAACTAAATATGACACTGATCGATGTCTAAGATTTTAAATAATAGATAAGCTGTCACCTGTGATTTACATGTCAGGTGAAATCAAGCATTCATCATATGGGCCGATTTGGTTCCATTCAGTTTTGTCACATGTGATAAGAAATATTTTTTGATGTACAAAGTTATATTACTAATAATTTACATCGGTAACACAATAAAATCAAACTAATAATATCAGATGATCTCTCAAATAAAAAAAAATTTGTTAGAATATTGTTTTTCGCGTTTTTTATTACTTCGAAAAATATTCCAAATTGGTTCCAAATTGATTTTAGGAATCGTTGTTGAATCGCGCATAAGATCATAAATAGGTTTTTTTCTAAAAAATATACAAATATATAAAAAAATTAAATTAAATATTTAACTTTTTAATAAAAATAATTAATAAAAATCAAATTATTAAAATTATTAGTCGTTTTATTTTATATACAATGTCAAATCAATCAAATGAAAATGACGAAAATGATGAAAATCTAAATTATGGTGGTTTAATTTCATGTATACTGTAATTACTTTTATATATTATCAAATATTTATTTATTGAAAGCTTTATAGACAATTATTCAACTAAAACCTTTGAAGAAGATTATCCAAATTCTTCCTGAATATTAGTAAGATATAAATCTGGAAACTATATATTCGTCTCATGGTATAATATGCTATCTTTAGGTTATTATCCTGCAAATATAATAATGACACAAAAAAACTCAAAAGATGGAAAGAGGTATTGGATTCCCGATAACTATATTATTGAGACTGAATTAGGAAATAAAAAACTTCGTTGTGAAACAAAATATATCTCTGATCAAAAAGTTAAATATGCTATTTTTTGGAAAGAAAGTGATGCTGCTGAATGGAGTATTTATAATGAAAAATCTGCTACTGGGACTGTTATTGCGTTTTTGAAGGTATTTATAAAATTATAAAAATTATAAAAATTCTTAATAGCTAATATATAAAGTAATCTATATTTTTATTTAGAAAATCAATTAAACTAGATCTCAAATATCTGGTCCTCGTATTTTTGGATTTGATATAGAAAAATTACATCAATGTAGATTAGAAATTTCCGTTGGTCCTAGAATTTCCAGAAAACGTCCTATTTCCACAATCAAATCTAAATCTGGACAAAATAAACGATTTGCTGCTTTCAGTAAAGATGCAGAACAAAAATTATTACCATTAATTAAAAAACACCAATTAACAAATACAACAGAGCAACCAGTAATTTCTATTAAAAACATAGAATTAGATTTTAATGGTGAAATTATTAATTTGATATATAACAAAAATATAGAACCTGCAAAATTAGATTCAGTTGTACGAGCATGTGATGAATCTTTATTATCTAGAGATGGTTATCGCCGTTTAACAGCAATTGAATCCCATCTAATTTGTGAATATCGTATTGAAGAACAGAGAAATAATATTACAAATAATATTAATAAGAAAATTAGAATAGGAACATTTAATCTTAATGAAACAAATCTCATTGATGATGAATTAGATATACAACCAGATGAAGGAATATTGGTTGAGAAAACTGATATTGGGACAGGAGTGTACAGATCAATTAGTACTATTCTTGAAACTTTAATTTCAATTTGGAAAAATGGTAAAAATGGTTCTTCACCTATTCTTAAACAAGGAGATACAATTAAACTAAAAATTGGAGGAGATGGAAGAAATGTAGGACGTAAGCAAAGTCATGTGATGATGACATTTTGTTTATTGAACGAAAAAGAAAAAGTCTTGAAACCTAATCATCAATATTGGTAATTAAAATTTTCTTATAATTGTTAATTATTTTATTCAAATCATTATTTTTATTAAATTATTTAATTGATTTTTATATTTTATTATTAATTTTTATTTATAATTATTATTATTTATTTATTTAATTATAGTATATGTCTTTATATCGGACATGAAAATTATAATGATTTAATGAAAATTGGAAAATTATTCCAACACCAACTCTCTGATCTTCAAGATAATGGAATAATTGATAAAGATAATGTCCATTGGAATATTGAATTATTTTTTTCTGGAGATTGGAAATTTATGTATATAATAATGAGTTTAAATGCTCCTAATTCCAAATTTTTCTGTTTATATTGTAATTGTTCATCAGAATTACGCTGGAATATGGATATTAATTTTGAAAATACAGGAAATACTGCATGTACGATTTTAAAATTTTTATTTATTTGTTTATTTTATAATATTTAATTAATAATATTTTTTTTAAATTTAATTAGGTAAAAATAGAAAACCAGCTATATTTCCTGCAATAAAACAAGAGAATTATATCCCAGATGAATTGCACTTACTACTGAGAATTTCAGACATTTTATTGGAGTGTTTTTTTTCAGATTTGATGAAAAAAAAAGAATTTTCGAAACAAATCAAACCTGCAATTGAATTGGCTTTCAAAATATTAAAATTCATTTTGAATTTTTTCAATCAAAATCTACAGGAAAACAATGGAATTGGACTTCACATATGGGTCCAGACAAGAAAAAAATGCTTGAAAAATTCCCTGTTTCTCAATTTGTTTATGGTATACGTGGAAAGGATATTGAATATTTATGGAGAGAATTTTACCGTTTATATAAAGTTTTAAATCAAAATTATTTAACAAATCAAGATATTAATCAATTTGAAATAGATGCTCAAAATTGGATTCGATTATTTTGTCGTCCTGCTCAAGGTTCAACAAATAATTCAAATCAAATTCAAGGTTTATATCGAAAAGAAGATATTACACCATATATGCATGTTTTTGCGAAGCATATATCTCAATTTTTGCAGCAATTAAAAGAAAAAGATTTATCTTTAAAATTTTTTTCAACTTCAAGTATTGAAAAAAAGAATCACAACCAGGTATTAAATAATAAATTTATTGTATAATTTTTTTATTATTTTTATTAAAAATAGATTTTTTTACATAGGTTCGTTTATTTTTTGGAGGCACTACCATGGGAGGAGGAACTGATGGAAAGTCAGTAGTATATAATATAATGTCATTTGAAAATCGACAATTATATTATAAAATTAACAATACACCCAAAAAAATTATTGCACGAAATATTAATTCTAATAAAGAAAATATAATTTAATTTTTATTAATTAAAAACTATTATTTGTTAATTGATACATGATTAATATATAATTGTTGAAGTGGTGTACGAGGTAATATATATCTATAATTTTGTGACATATTTTTTTTATTTGATTCGGGTTTATTTCTTAAATAATTAATTAAAATTAAATTAGTAAATATTTACAGTAATATTAAATTAATAATTAATTGATTTTAGAATAATATATACTCATCAACAAACTCTCCGGAATCAGCTATAAATGTACAGATTGCAGTACCACACTGAAAAGTTCGATTATTTTCATTTAACTTTAATAATGACCTAATAAATAATATATTATTAATATTTTTTATTTTAATAAATATTAATTAAAAAAAAAAAAACATACCAACTAAAATTAACACTGTATATTTCTTCACAATTTATTAATAAAACATAACCCTTTGTTTTTGTTATAGGATCCTGTCAGAAACTCCAGTATTCATAATTTAATATCTGTTTTAACCTTTCTTCCCCTTCATTTCCTTTGAATTGACAAGAATATTTTTGTTGTGTTGGACTATATTTGAATGTTGGCTCATATTGAAATAAATGAACAAAAACAGTTTCCGAAAAAGCATCAATAGAGAGTCGTTTGGAACCAATAGAGTGTCTATTAAAGTCAAGTCGTTTTTTAATAAGCACTATAAATGCATCTTGATAAAAAACAAGAAGATCAAGAGGAGGTAAAAAAAGTAAGGTGTGATGGGGTATTATTTTATTATTTCTATGTTTATTTCTTTCATGTGTTAAAAGTTTATTTCTAGAAAAAAAATTTTGTTCACAAAGAAGACACTTGTGTGTTTCGTTGCTCATGTTTATTATTATTGCAAGAATAATTTAATTTCGTGTTTTTATTGTTTTTATTGATGATATTCCAGCCAATTATAATCTATCTTTTTATATCATGTTATGATTGAATTATCACATAAGTGATATAATAAATTTTAGTGGAGCCAAATCGGCCCATATTTATAATTTTATTGGTTTATTATCAGGCGTTTGTATAATCTTATTGTTTATCATGTCAGGTGAAATCAGGCGTTCGTATAATTTTATTAGTTTATAGAATATTATGCGTAATACAATTGAAATAATTTATACAGGAATAAACTAAACATCAGTACCATGTAACAACGTAAGATTTTAAATAATAGATTATTTGTTAAATTCATTACTATGTTTTATATTTTCTATTATTAATAATCTTTAAAGCTTGAGTTTTTCATACAAAACTACAAGAACTTAAGAAAAGCTTTTTTGAAAGAAATGTTTTTAGTTAAATAATAGTACACATATATGTGGTAGAATTTAAAAAATGTGATCTTCCACATGCACATATGATATTAATATTTCATCTCAACGATGGAGCTGATGATCCGATGATCTGATAATTATGATACTTTTGTATCTGCAGAATTATCCGATCCAGTAGAACAATTTAGATTATATCAACCTTTTAACAATAATGTTCAGTGTATGAGAGAAATTTTATACACCCAAAAGAAACAAAAAAAAGGAAGTGACTCATATTCATTATATCACAGAGGTGCAAAGTTAGATAACCACTAGGCAATTTCGTACAATCTTTTAAATTTGATTATCATCAATGTTGAAAAAATATTTATATATATATATTACAACATTAACAAAACCTCGAATCAAAACTCTCAAAAATATTACAAATCAAAATATTAAGAAATAAAATTCTTCCCAGCTTAAAATATTTTAAATATAACAAAATATTCCCACAAACAACCCCTTTCCTTTTTCCGCTGTTGTCCAAGATTCACCTTCAAAGGAATCAGGGTAACAGACAACTAATAGCAGGGAAAACAAAGTATAAAGATCACACAGCAATTATACGTGATGTTATCCTGCTTTCAATGGGCTCAGTTACTTGGCTTCGGCGTGGCCTTCTTTTTCTTCTTGTTTCTCGAAATTAGTTGTCGGTCATCTCTCCTGATTTCGTCTTCTCTTGTCCGGTGTTTATAGTAGGTGTTCTTCCTTTTTTACTTGTTGTCTTGCTCTATATTATTTATTCGCTTTTTTTTCAAAGTATTTATTTAAAACTATTTATATATATTATTTTTTTTTTAACTCCACTTTGAAATTGGTGATTCCAGTTTTTTCTTGATGAGTGATTTCAACTTTCTCTTCCTCTAAGGTTGTTGTTTTTCCAGGTGCAAGATAATTATTTATTTTATTACTTTTTCTTTTTAAAGTATAATAATTAAAAAAAAATTTTAACTTCATTTCTTCTTGTTACCGTTGCTCTCTACTTTTTTGTTGAAATCGGCGATTCCAGATTTTTCTTGATAAGCGATTTCAACTTTTCCTTTCCTTAACTCAAGGTCTATTGTTTCAAGGTGCAAAAATATATATTTTTATTGCTTGTTTCTCCACAGCTTAATACTAACTGTCTTCTAAATTGTAGACGGCGTTTTCTTCTGGTGTTCTTCGGGCATTCCAGCTTTTAAGGGGACTTCTTTTAATAATAATACTATGGTCGTCATCACAGTGTTTATTAGTTTAACTTATTTAACTAAAACAATCATTATTATTTCCAATGTAAAGGGAAAAATAAAAAAGTTCGTTTGGGGACAATGAAGAATAAATAAATTATTTATGAACAAAATATTGAATCAGAGAATCGAATTTTTAAATTTCTAGTATCAGGTATTTATATGTCACGGTTATACATGTTCCCAAAATTGATTTTAAATTTTTGAGGTATTTCGACTTTTTGAGATTTATGCAGAATCTATTTTATATATGAAAGTAAAAAAAGTATCCAGTTATGTATATCTTTAATTAAAGAATAAATCTGGGTGGTCAAAAAATTTTGGATTTTAAGTAAAATAATTTCGTTTTCTATGAAAAACTATTTCGACTTTTTTTCCCGAAATTGCAATTTCAGGGCTCCAAAATAATTTTGCGTGCAAGTATAGTCACGGTGTTGACCGTAGTTTACCTTTCAAATAAAGGACGGAAACAGATAACTATTAGCAGTGATTAATTTGTATAAGACATACAGCACTATACTTAATTTATTAAAGCTGAAGAATTTATACTATTATTAAAGTATAATTGGGAAGGAATTAAGGTATTGCGGAATTAAAGCGAAAGAGGCAGGGTGAGGTTTTATAAGGGTAAACACTGAGTTTAACAATAATTCACTAAGAATTCAAGCCCAGAACACTAAGCAAGGCTAAATTTATACCAGATAACAAGATCACACAGCAAGTTATCTAATTATTAAAACAAATACCAAGATCACTAAGCAGGGTATTTAAAGGAATTTCACGGCATCAGGAAATTTTAATAAGCGAAAACTTGCGCAAATTTTCACTTCGTAAATTTTCGCAAATTTCCAACACCTTCGGAAATTTCCGTAAAAAATTTTCGCAATATTTCGCAATATTTCGCAATATTTTCGCAATATTT
>PQFF01000035.1:0-10201 GCA_003547095.1 Diversispora epigaea | reverse complement strand
CGAAAATTTTTTATTTATACTAAGGAAAAAAGAAAAAAAAAAAAATGTTAGAAACAGTATTGAATAAACTGATTCAATCTCTGTGCGCTGTTTTCTAAGTAAGCATGTTAGTGTCTGAGAGTATCCTACTTCTAGACAACAGGGGGTATCCTACTTTATGAATAACCCCCATTGAACGACTACCTGTTACCGCGATTATGGCGGAATGTCACCACAGGAAAATCGTAGTATAAGGGCTGTATTAATCAAAGAAAGGAACGTCGAGAACTAACAGCGTTTTACTATCAGAACTCCACCCCGCCCATCACTTTAACACAACCGAAGGGACTCAAGAAGATTCACTGGAGTCTCAGACGACCCGGAAACACAACATCAAATGAAGATTTTACAGATAGCAACTGGCGTCCAACCTCGTCAAAAACCAACATACTTACTTGAGAAATAAATAAGTTTTTGAAAATTTCTGGAAAAAGAGTATAGTTTTTGAAAAAGTTCGAAACAAAATAAATAAGTTTTTGAAAATTAATGGAAAAAGAGTATATAGTTTTTTGAAAAAGTTCGAAACAAAATAAGTTTTTGAAAAAGAGTATATAGTTTTTTGAAAAAGTTCGAAACAAAATAAGTTTTTGAAAAAGAGTATATAGTTTTTTGAAAAAAGAGTATATAGTTTTTAAAATTTCTGGAAAAAGAATAAATAAACAAGATCATTTTGTGAAAAAGTTCAAACAAAATAAATAAACAAGATCATAAATAAACAAATAAACAAGATCATAAATAAACGAAATTTTTCGAAATTTTTTAAAACGATAAACTTTCGAAAATTTTTAGGCAAATATTTTCGTAATAATTACGAAAATTTTCGAAAATTTTTTAAAACGTCAAAATTACGGAAAATAGCATCCGTAATATTACGGAATTTTAACGTTTCAATAACTTTCGAAAATTTTCGAAAATTTCCGTAATATTACGCGAAAAATTACGGAAATTTAATATCACGTTAAAATTACGGAATATTACGCCCGAAAAAATTTCCTGATGAATGCAGTACAAACATAAAATAATAACATTATATTTATTTCAATAATTTCACAATATGTCAATATATACTAAGAATATTACACGATTTATCAAAAACATTAAAAATATTAGAAACGGAAATTACATGATAATACTTATTTGGAAATTTCATTGTGAATGTTTACGGTATATTTATAATATTCATATGAGAGTGAAAATTTCATAAAATCATAATAATAATGTGAAATGTCGATTGAAAATTACTACAATATTGTTAACAGTACAATGTCAATTAAAATTAATGCGATAAACTTCGAAGGATATTTCTAACAGTGCAATGTCAATTAAAATTGATGCGATAAACTTCGAAGGATATTACTAATGGTGCAATGTCGATTAAAATTGTTGCGATAAACTTCGAAGGATATTGTTAACAATGCAATGTCGATTAAAATTGCTGCATTATAAACGTATGCGGAATACAACAAAAATAAATGTGCCGAGATTTACGAAAATTAAATATAGGTGATGACCATCGAAGTTTAACGAAATGATATATTATGAATATTTAATATAAGCGGAAGTCATCAAGAACCTCCGATATAAAATAACTACAAAAACGATAATATTTGTAAGATTTCACCATATAAAAATATCAAAATCGATAACCTTCGAAGGTTACTGAAAACCTCCGAAGGATAACGTAGTGATAATCGACGGTTAACGTTAAACTTCAAAGGTTTTCGTTATAAAAAATTTCCTGATGACCCCTCTATAAATGCACCCTATGCTCCAAGTCCCATACATAATAATACTTAGTAAAATTCCTTCTATAAATGCATTCCCTCTATAAATACACCCTAATTTTAATTTCCCGAGGGGTGCATTTATAGAGGATTCACTATATATAGTTTTTTGAAAAAAGAGTATATAGTTTTTAAAATTTCTGAAAAAAGAATAAATAAACAAGATCATTTTGTGAAAAAGTTTGAAATAAAATAAATAAACAAGATTATAAATAAACAAAATTATAAATAAACAAGATCATAAATAAACAATAAATAAACAAAAATTTTCGAAATTTTTTAAAACGATAAACTTTCGAAAATTTTTAAGCAAATATTTTCGTAATAATTATAAAAATTTTCGAAAATTTTTTAAACCGTCAAAATTACGGAAAATAACATCTGTAATATTACAGAATTTTAACGTTTTAATAACTTTCGAAAATTTTCGAAAATTTCCATAATATTACGCAAAAAATTACGGAAATTTAATATCATGTTAAAATTACAGAATATTATCCCGAAAAAATTTCCTAATGTAATTGCATCAATCACTAATAAAAATTAAAATTTACTTTGACTCAACTCCAATTTTTCTTAATTTTAATTGTGTTTGACTCAATTCAATAGTTTTGATGACATTGTTACATAGTGAAATACCATGTTAATTGCAACCAATAAATATTATAAATAAATAGTAATAATAAGGAATAATAATAATAAATATCAATACTTAGTACGAACACCCTATTAATATTAGATTCTTATATGTATATCAATTTATAAATAGTTTTAATCACATGACTTTGTGGCGCAGTAAAGTTACACGATAACAATAATGGTTACACTAAGGCTCAGTAATAGTAAGTAACACAGTGGCACAGTAAAATAGTAGATCATATTACTAAAATAGGAAGAATAGTGCAACCCTAATAGTTATAAATACGAGCCCTCTACATTTTTAAGAGACAGATATTTTTGAATTTCAATCCCTTCCTAACTTAAAAAAAAAAGGATGGAAATATCCAATTCTTAAGAGAGAACTTCTAAAGGTAGTAAATCTTTTTGTATTAAAGAGAATACTTTAATTCTATTCTTAACCCTAAATTCTTGAACGATGAAAGAATAATCATTGAAAATAATAGAAAATTATTTTATTTGTATTTTAATTATTAATAAACTAATATATGTAATTAATAAAAGGATATTGAATGTTATAGGATTAAACGCTTGATTGCATAATTGTATAATGTTAATATTCTCGAGTTAATGAAATTAAATATAAACTTTTATAAAAGAATGAATGAAATCATAACTTATGTTGAAAGAGTATATTATCTTTGAGCGTTTGATGAGTAAACGCTGTTATCTGAGTTAATCACTACAGTTCGATCACGATCAACCTGATACATTTTACGGTTCTTTTAGGAGCTTAACGTGCTATGTCCAAAGACACATGACAGTTTGGTTTCTATTTTGCTTATAGAAGGCACCAGTCAGTTTATAGACTTAATCGGTCTTTTCGTTGCGGCGACGTCCTTTAACATTGTTATAACTAACAAGAGGTGTAACTATCTGTGCATTCAAATATATTATGTCTGCGTATTAACTCAAACGCAAAAAGTATTCTCTCTATAAAACATTACTGCGTATTAACTCAAACGCAAAAAGCTATACTCTTAAAACAAATATGCGTTTACTCATCAAACGCTCAAAGATAATATGCGTTTACTCATCAAACGCTCAAAGATAATATGCGTTTACTCATCAAACGCTCAAAGATAATATGCGTTTACTCATCAAACGCTCAAAGTTAATTTGCGTTTACTCATCAAACGCTCAAAGTTAATTTGCGTTTACTCATCAAACGCTCAAAGATAATTTGCGTTTACTCATCAAACGCTCAAAGATAATATGTTCTTTCGACATAAGTCATGACTTCATTTATTCTTTTGCAAAAGTTTATATTTAATTTTATTAACTCAAGAATATTAACATTATACAATTATACAATCAAGCATTTAATCCTATAACATTTAATATTCTTTTATTAATTATATATGTTAGTTTATTAATAATTTAATACAAAATAAAATAATTTACTATTATTTTCAATGATTATACTTTCATCGTTCAAGAACTTTAGGGTTTAAAAAAAAGATAAAATTAAAGTGTTCTCTTTAATACAAAAGGTTTACTACCTTTCCTTAGAGGTTCTCTCCTAAGAATTAGATATTTCCATCCTTTCTATAGATTATAAGGGGAAATCTAAATCTAAAGTTATTTATTATTTTTCTTATATAATTTCAAAGGTGCGAGAAGTCAGATTTGTAGAAAAGGTCTGTAGAGGACTTGTATTTATAACTATTGGGGTTTCACTGTGTTTCCTATTTTAGTAGTGTGATCTGCTACTTTACTGTGCTACTGTATTACTTACTATTACTGCGCCTTTGTGTAACCATTACTGTTATCGTGTAACTTTACTGCGCCACAAGGTTATGTGATTAAACTATTTATAAATTGATATACATATAAGAATCTAATACTAATAGAGTATTTATACTAAGTATTAATATTTATTTTTATTATCTTAGATTATTTTTCTATTTAATATTTAATAAAATTTGACTGCGGTTAGTAAGTTCGTGTGATATTTCACCNTAATTTGCGTTTACTCATCAAACGCTCAAAGATAATATGTTCTTTCGACATAAGTCATGACTTCATTTATTCTTTTGCAAAAGTTTATATTTAATTTTATTAACTCAAGAATATTAACATTATACAATTATACAATCAAGCATTTAATCCTATAACATTTAATATTCTTTTATTAATTATATATGTTAGTTTATTAATAATTTAATACAAAATAAAATAATTTACTATTATTTTCAATGATTATACTTTCATCGTTCAAGAACTTTAGGGTTTAAAAAAAAGATAAAATTAAAGTGTTCTCTTTAATACAAAAGGTTTACTACCTTTCCTTAGAGGTTCTCTCCTAAGAATTAGATATTTCCATCCTTTCTATAGATTATAAGGGGAAATCTAAATCTAAAGTTATTTATTATTTTTCTTATATAATTTCAAAGGTGCGAGAAGTCAGATTTGTAGAAAAGGTCTGTAGAGGACTTGTATTTATAACTATTGGGGTTTCACTGTGTTTCCTATTTTAGTAGTGTGATCTGCTACTTTACTGTGCTACTGTATTACTTACTATTACTGCGCCTTTGTGTAACCATTACTGTTATCGTGTAACTTTACTGCGCCACAAGGTTATGTGATTAAACTATTTATAAATTGATATACATATAAGAATCTAATACTAATAGAGTATTTATACTAAGTATTAATATTTATTTTTATTATCTTAGATTATTTTTCTATTTAATATTTAATAAAATTTGACTGCGGTTAGTAAGTTCGTGTGATATTTCACCATGTAACAGTACCCTCCCTTTAAAGCGTTAAGTCCTCTTACGCTATATTACTATCTGTGGTATCCAGTCTGTTCGGTCTTCGTATTTCTTTAATCTGTCTGAGTGTATAACTTCTTTAAGTGGTTGTCCGAATTTGTTATTTAGTACATAACTTCCTTTACTAAGTCTTTTATGTACTATAAACGGTCCTTTCCATTTAGTGTCGAGCTTTCTGCTCTATTGTTTATCCAACTTTGAGTCATATAGCAATACTAAATCTCCTTTTTCGTATTGAATTTCTTTCTTTAATTTATTCGCGTGTCTTTCCTGTGATTTCTTTTGCGAATAATTAATGGTTTTTTTGGCTTTATCGTGATGTTGGGGTAACAATTCTATTAATTCGTACGCTTGCGCTAATATACTTTCTTCTAAGTCGTAGTTCTCGATATTTTCTTGTATTTTAGTTTCTATTGGGAATATAGCTTCTCTTCTGTGATTCAAGAAGAACAGGGTGTATTTAGTTGTATTATGTTCTGTTGTTCGGTATGCAAATAGTATCGGTGATATGTAATCATCCCAATTCATAGTGTCTTGCATTTTTCCTAATGCGTCTGTAAGAGTTCTATTAAATCTTTTTACAAGTCCATTGGTCTGTGGATGATAGGGAGACGATAGTCTGTGTCTTACTTTGAATTTACTACACAATTCTTCCACTAGTTTATTTTTAAAGTGCGTTCCTTGGTCGGTTAATAATATTTGAGGTGTTCCATGTCTACAAATTATATTTTCAAAAATAAAGTTTGCTACACTTTCTGCAGTTGCATTTGTTAATGCTTTGGCTTCTGGCCATTTTGTTAAATAGTCCATTGCTACTACTATATATTTATTTCCTTTTAATGTCTTAGGTAATGGTCCTACTATATATATTTCTATCCTTTCAAAAGGTCTTTCAGTAGGGTAAAAATGGGTGTTCTGGCACAGCACTAGTTATTTTGCTATATTTTACGCCTCAAATTCTTCACCAAGCATATCATTTTTTGTACATCAATTCAATGTTCTGTCGTCACCCGAACACAATTCCTTATACCTTACAATTTATGTTATACAGCTTGCCATTAAAAAAGTCTAAGAGAAGCGGTGAAGGATATGAATTTAATGAATATCCTGATCCCTTCTCAGACGTGAATCAAGCCTAAATTGCATACTAATATTAATTGTTATAGCAGAATTCAATCTAAAGATGATTCTTCACTATTNAAAAATGTGACCATATATCGCAAAGGGTAACAAAATTTCGATAAGGGTAACAAAAAAAATGAATATCCAGATCTCTTCTCGGATGTGAATCAAGCTTAAATTGCATATCAATACTAATTGTTATACTAGAATTCAATCTAAAGACGTTTCTTCACTACTTTTCTGGCACACAAAAATGTGACCATATATCGCAAAGGGTAACAAAAAATATAATCTCATATCTCAAAGGGTAACAAAATTTCGGTAGGGTCACAAAATTTAAGCAAAGGTCACAAATTCTGTGCCAGAGTTTTCTCTCATCAAGAATCTAATTTTGAAGTCCTAACTCGTAATCTATTATAGTATTGAACTACATAGTACCCCCTAATATGCAAAGGACACCGACCAGAAGTTGAACCAGTAGGTTTACCACATTCAATACAAGGTGTTCTTATTTTAGCTTTCCAATGATAACTACACCCCTCAGGACGCATACAGGTTTTTCCACAAACTTTACCAGAATTATGATAGAACAGGCAAGTATATTCACCTATCATTTTTATTATACTGAATTATTTATTTAAAGAAAAGATTTTATAAAGTATTATATACAAAACTTTAGATAATCAAAACATAATACATATTCAAATGTCAACTACTACCCAAAATATCGATCAACAATCTACAGAGATTAAATCCTCTATCCCAACTTGGCAAGATATCGAAAAAGCAATACTTGTTATTCTAAGAGCAAGTATTTTCTGTAAAAAACCAAAGAATAAAGGTTTTATGAGTCGGTATAAAAAACAATTAGATGAATTGCGTGGGTCTGAAGATCCTGAAATGTATATATACGAAAAAGCGATAGAAAATTTCCCCAATGAAGAAGCATACAATCAAACTATGGAAGATCACGAAGGTTATTATAAGAAAGATCCAAGAATTCAAAAAGCAATTAAAACATATTATATATTATGTTATACAATTGTTAAAGATACATTTGCTACAGAAGAAGAAATAGAAGAGGAACTCGATTCATGGATTAACTCTTGAGTAATCTCTGTGGTGGGTATTCAATATTTCTGACTACCATCAATGCTTCTCGAACAAAAGAACGTTTTGGTCCATTGCCATCAATATCTTCAATCCAGTATAAAACTGGCTGATTCTTTTGTACCAGTGATTCTTTGATATGATAAATTTGAGGACTCCAATTGCAATCAGTAATACGTCGTCTTCCACCTTCTAATTCACCAGGATTAAGTAAATATAAAACAGAATCACTATAAGTCAAACGAACTTCATCATACCCCATAGGGCCATATCTCGGTTTAGATGACTTAGCATATACATGTTTTAATTTTCGAGCTTCGGCAGGGGACATATCAATTAATCGAGTTACAGTGTTATCAAGATTTTCAAGAAATATAGTCAGATCTGTAACCCAATCTCTACATCATTCTGTTGGAGGTAACAACAATTCTACTGCATCTTGAATAAAAAATGCCCACTTTTGCAAAGTTAGATTAAATCTCTCAACTATACCTTGTCTTTTTTTCGATTTGCTTCGATTAATTTCTACATTATATTTAATCATTAACTCTTCGCATTTCCCATAAAATTCTGGACCATAATCTGTTTGCAATGTCTTTAGATGTATAAGAGGAAAGTTATGAAATTTAAAAAGTTTTATAAATCCTTTAGCAACGCTATCAGAATCTCGATCAGTCAAAGGACAAACCCATTTAGTTCGACTTGCTATATCAACACACGTTAAAGCATATTTATAAATCTTGTTTCCAATTTTATCATAAGGCATATAACATAAATCAGCCTGTATAACTTCCATTGGAATAGTAATCTTATTAAAACTAACGCAAGGAATATACTTTGGTCGAGGTTTATGAATTAAGTGTAATAATTGTCTCTCAAGCCATTCTTGAGCTTCGGCCAATGTAAAATCGAACCCGGCATTCTGTGAAATATCATAAAGTTTTTTACTAGTTCTTTGATATCTGGAAGGATGGTAGTATATTTTTTGTAAGTCAATACTAATATCAAGTTCACGAGCTTTTCTAGTGTCAATAGAAATAACAGGAAGCATTTTTACTATAACATATAAAAACATGAATAATCTCGAACAGAAAATCCAAAAGCTAGAAAGATGGCTCAAAGAAAGTGAGAAGCACATAGCATATTTGGAAAATCAAATTGGTATTCGAGATGAAAGCATTATCTTGTTAAAAACAGAGGTAGGCAATCTCAAACCGCGACTTAAAAAAGCTTTACAAGATATAGAAAATAAGGATAAAATTATTCCAGCTCTCGAGTCGCAATTAATAGAAATGACTAGTGAAATATCTTCCCTTCGATATAGAATCCAAAAACTTCGAGAAACAATGGCATTAGATATGACACACCTGCCATCAACAAATACACCAGTTTTCAACTTAATAATAGAGATGAGAGCAAATATTAAAAGTTTAGGCGACTCAGCCAGAGGTGATAATACTCTTTTAAGGGATGAAATCGATAATCTTCAAACCCAAACAGAATTAAAATTAACGCAAATCCAAAATGGGTGCTGTACTTTTGAAAACGAAGTAACTCAGTTAAAACAAGAAGTTATAAATTTAAAGGATATAAATCTTAATCAGCAGGAGTTAACCAATGAACTGGGTACATTAAATGAAACTCTTAAAGAGCAAATTGACGACTTAACCGATAAGAATGAAACTATTCAAACCGAAATGGATGAGAAAACAAGATTATATGGACAAGCCCAAGACCAGTTAGATGAATGCCGAGAAGAAAATTATCATTTGAGTCAATCTTTAGAAGGTGCACATGAAGATATTACAGAAAATGAGTTAGTACATGACAAGTTAAATCAAAAATTGCGCATCTTAGGATTAACTCATATTGCATGGCGAGCTCGCAATTTAAGGCAGGCTCAAATCTTAAATGTGGAATTTAATACAGCAAGGACTGCTTGGAGAAATCAAAGAGATAGAAATCGACACATTGCTCGGGAATTACAAAATTGTCGGAGTCATGGTAGGAATTTACAAAATAATAAGGTTCTTATTGAGTTTTGGCGAGATCGAATTATTCTCAGGTATNAAAAAATATCTGGCTTAAGCGTCAACCTTCTACTTTTACATATAATGGAAATAGAAATTTATCCGTTATTACAACTAATTCATCTCCCATCCCATATCAACTGCAACCCCAAGAAATCAAAAATAGGTCTTTTGATCATTTAGATAGTATTGCAGAAAGATTAGGATATTCAGACAATGCATCTCGAAATCCGGATGCTTTAGCAAATTTTATCGAAGATGAGTTATACTCAAGATTAGGACATGCAAATTATAATCTCAGAAAAGAGCCTTTTGGTCAAGTTAGAGAGGATAATACCAGAGTGATTACTAGAGCTAGTACTTCGGGTGCTAAAAAAGTATATGCTACAAATAAGCCGGCAAAGAAACCACAGAAGCCTACTAAAGTTACTTACAAATGCTCAAATTGCGGAAAAATTGGGCATAGAAAAAATAAGTGTCCTAAACTCGGTAAGAAACCGAAGAAGGTTAATTATACTTATCATTCCGAGCCAGAAAATTCCGATCAAGAGGATAAGCCTATTGAAGTGTTAGAAGATGAAGACGAGAAAAATGACGAGGAGGATGAGGAAAGCATCACAGACACTGAACCACAAAATTGTTTTAACGTAAAAAAAAA
>PQFF01000334.1:97506-169559 GCA_003547095.1 Diversispora epigaea | reverse complement strand
ATAATAATAATAATAATAATAATTATAATATAATAATAATATACTTGGAATTTAATTACAATACAAATAAAAAAAATAAAATAAAATATAAAATTATTTTTTGTTTTCTATTGTCATAGTGTCAAGATGATCAAGTTTAAAAGTTATGAGATGCACCTTGTGATATGATTAATTTGTTTCTTTAACAATTATTATTTATTGTGTAACTTTATAAAATACTTTATAAATTATAAATCAGAAATAATTTATCATGATCTATATATATATAATATTTTATTTAATAAGTAAATGTTAAAAATAGTACTAAATAACTTTAAAGTTAGGAATAATGTACATCTTTTGCAAAAATTTTAGACCTATATCTTCGAAATTGAGTATATTGTTAACAGTGTTGACTCAAATAGTTTTTTTTTTTATTACATATATTATTTTATATTTACTATTTATACTTATTATTACCTTATTATTTATTATTTATTATTAATTATTATATTATTTTTATAAATCTTAATGTAAATCACTTAGAAATTAGTGTAACAAAATATGTATTACAACTGTAGATCAATAGTGTATAGTACAGTGTAATCAAAAGTGTAATAGATAGCATAATTAATAGTGTAAAGTACAGCGTAATCAATAGCGTAATCTATTATATATATAAAAGATTGAATTTCTGTTCTCTCAATCCTCAGTTAGTTGGTTAGAAAGGTCTATTAACTCAATAATAAACTTATAGTTTAATTAAATAATATATTTCTTGATGAATTATTATAAACTATTATTCTGCTTTGTGATCTTAATAATTAGTTTATAGTTTCTCAGTGAAATTCTTTTAAATACCCTGCTTAGTGATCTCGGTATTTGTTTTAATAATTAGATAACTTGCTGTGTGATCTCGTTATCTGGTATAAATTAGCTTTGCTTAATGTTCTGGGCTTGAATTCTTAGTGAATTATTGTTAAACTTAGTGTTTACCCTTATAAAACCTTACCCCTGCCTCTTTCGCCTTAATTCCGCAATACCTTAATTCCTTCCCAATTATACTTTAATAATAGTATAAATCCTTCAGCTTTAGTAAATTAAGTATAGTGCTGTATGTCTTATACAAATTAATCCCTGCTAATAGTTGTCTGTTTCCGTCATTTATTTGAAAGGTAAATCACGGTCAACAACGGTTAAAGTTTAAATAGCAAAAAAAATTTAAATAATAATTATTCACTTAATTTTTAAAATATAGATCTGAAATTTTTACAGAAAATGTGTATTATTTTTATCTTTAAGGTTATTTAGTACTATTTTTGACATTTGCTTATTAAAATAAAAAGTTTTATTTGTATAAACAATAATAAATTATTTTTAAGTTGTAATAAATATTTTTATAGTAATTATTAAAAAAACAAATTAATTGTACCATGTATATCTCTTAACTTTTAAACTTGATATAGCATCTTGGTATTATGACAATAGTCCCTTTACTAATTGAAAAAATAAAAAATGATATTTTAAAAATTTTTATAATCTTTTACATTAACTTCTTTTAATTCTATTACATTAATTTAAATATTTTTTTTCATCTTCAAATATTTGGAATGCCAAAAATAATTTGGGATGCCAAAAATAATTTGGGGTGCTAAAAATAATTTGGATTTGGGATTTGGGATTGGGATTTGAGATTTGGAATTTCAGCATTTGGATTTTGAATTTGGATGGTAGGTATATATTAAACCTTTTAAGAAAGAAATAAAACAAATTTTCGCAGGGTAAGGGGGATTGGGTTGATAGGTTAAGATCGAGTTTGATGGGTTAATAAGTACTTATTAACAGGTCTACTTATATTTAAACTCTTATTTACTTAATAAAATATTTTTAAAAATTACAAATATATGTAAAATTTTGTGTTGAATATTTTTATTTAGAAGTTAAGAAATAGTTTCCTTAATAAAATATTGAGATTTTTTTGATTTTTAAATTTTTTCAAAAAATAAATAAAATTATAATTGGTTGAGAAGATATCACCTGATCTAAAATTTTAAGACTTTCGCAATCAGCCTATATGGTTATTTAATAAAGGAAGTATTAATGAATTAAAGATAAGATCTTTAATAAAGGATAGAAGTATTTGAAATATGAATTATAAGAAAGTTATTTGTAAAGGAAGTCTGTAATAAAGGAAGTTCTAAGATTAATAATAAAAGAATTTATTATTAAAGGAAGTTATTAATAAATGAAGTTATTAATAAAAGTAATTATTGATAATAAAGTTATTAATGGATGTAGCGAAGTTATAATGACTTGGAAGAATAATTAGTTTGTTAGTTCTAACTAAAAACTAACTGGTGCCTTCTAAAGATAAAAGAATAACCAAATTAAAAGTCTTGTACCTAACAGGAAGGACTATAAACTCCTTAAAAGAACTGTAAGTGAGAAGTACTATAAACTTCTTAAAAGAACCGTTGTTGCCAGATAGAATTACCATAACAAAAACATACTAAATCATATAACCATTATATTATTTAACCCTGTATTTTATTAGAAACAATTAGTTAACAAATGAAAATATAAATATCAAATAGTAATTTTATTAATAACGATTAGTAATAATTAATAACATTTATTAACATGTAAATAAGAAGTCAAACAGTTGAGTTACACAAAATGTAAGTAATACAAGTCACATGTTTATGTGATATAGTTACACAAATATTGTATAATTATTATTAATTATCATTAATTAGTATTACTTAGTATTAATTATTATTATATAGTATTAATTAACATTAATTATTAGTATAACGTTGTTATTGGGGTCAATCGCTACAGTTCGATCACGATCAACCTGATACATTTTACGGTTCTTTTAGGAGTTTAACGTGTTATGTCCAAAAACACACGACAGTTTGGTTTTTATTTTGCTTATAGAAGGCACCAGTCAGTTTATAGACATAATCGGTCTTTTTCGTTGCGGCGACACCCTTTAACATTGTTATAACTAACAAGAGGTGTAACTGTCTATGCATTCAAATATAATATATCTGCGTATTAACTCAAACGCAAAAAGTATTCTCCCTTTAAAAACATTACTGCGTATTAACTCAAACGCAAAAAGTATTCTCTCCATAAAACATTACTGCGTATTAACTCAAACGCAAAAAGTATTCTCCCTTTAAAAACATTACTGCGTATTAACTCAAACGCAAAAAGTATTCTCTCCATAAAACATTACTGCGTATTAACTCAAATGCAAAAAGCTATACTCCTAAAAACAAATATACAAATATGCGTTTACCCATCAAACGCTCAAAGATAATTTGCGTTTACTCATCAAACGCTCAAAGATAATTTGCGTTTACTCATCAAATGCTCAAAGATAATTTGCGTTTACTCATCAAACGCTCAAAGATAATTTGCGTTTACTCAAACGCTCAAAGACATTATGCGTTTACTCAAACGCTGTTAACATAGTTTTATTTTTATTATTAATATTTTAGTTATATTTTCTTATCTGTATTTTCATATTATTTTATTATTATATTTTATATCTTATCTTTATTATAGTTATTATATTATTGTCAATCAATTTAGTCATGTATTACGAATTATCAGTTATTATCTAAATTAGTATATCTAGATTAATAATTTATTGTCGATCAGTAACGCGATGGCATAAGTGATGACAAGAGCCATGGCATAGATGATGGCATGCATGATGACACGCATGATGGCATACTTGATGGCATACGCGACGACATAAATGATGGCAAGAATTATTAGTTATAAATAAGCTGAGTTTTTCCTTAATCTCAGTCTTCAGTTAGATACAAATCAATATAAGTTCCAATACACTTTAGTATAAACCTATTAAATGTATTTAGCTCGTAGTGAGTAATAAATTGATAATAAAGTCTTGGTGACATTGAATATTATAATTTATATACTTTGTTATTATTATTCTTGGTGAATAATAACTCTTTTCATTTGTTGAAAACCCCATAGTTAAAGAATTGGTTTCTTTATTAATTATCTTTGTGACGATAGAGATTTGTTCTCTATAAACCCCTTTAAAACCTCACCCTTGCCTCTTTCGAATAAAACCACATATTTAAATCCTTCATAATTGTATTTATTTACAAACCTTTCAACTATAGCATATTATATATAACTGCTGTGTGATCTTTTATATATAGTTTTTCCCTGCTTTAGTTGTCGTTCCCCTATTTTCTTTGAAAGTATAAATAGGCCAACAACGCTTAAAGATAATTACACTCTTTTAACATAAGTCATAACTTCTTTAATTCTTTTATAAAAGTTTATATTTAATTTCATTAACTCAAGAATATTAACATTATACAATTATACAACTAAGTATTTAATCCTATAACATTCAATATTCCTTTATTAATTATACATGTTAGTTTATTAATAATTAAAATACAAATAAAATAATTTACTATTATTTTTAATGATTATACTTTCATTGTTCAAGAATTTAAGGTTAAAATAAAACTATTAAAGTTTTTCTCTTTAACACGAAAGGTTTACTACCTTTAAAGATTCTCTCTTAAAAATTGGATATTCCCACCCTTTTATAGATTAAGGATAATTAAAAGGTTTCTGAAGACCATTTCAGATTCTCTGAAAAGTCTCTAAAAATTCAATCTAATCTAATCTAAAAACTTGTCTATAGAAAAGTCTGTAGAGGACTTGTATTTATAACTATTGGAGTTACACTGTGCTTCCTATTTCAGTAGTGTGATCTACTATTTTACTGTGTCACTGTGTTACTTACTATTACTGCACTTTGTGTAACCATTACTATTATCGTGTAACTTTACTGCGCCACAAGGTCATGTGATCAAACTATTTAAAAATTGATATACATATAAGAATTTAGTATTAGTAGGGTATTTATACTAAGTGTTAATATTTATTATTATTATCTTTGTTATTTATTTAATAAAATTTGACTGCAGTTGGTCAAGTTCACGTGATATTTCACTATGTAACAATGTATATTCTATATTTAGTAAGTTATATGATAAATATATTAACCAATAGTATTAATGCACAGTAATGACACAGTAGTTCAAAAAATTATAAAAAGGATAGTTGTTCAACTTAGTTTCCATAGCTTTTAGTTTTTAACTTTAAGTTCAAGGAAGTTGGAAAATAATATTATAATTAAAAAAATATAATTGTATTATTAGGAAGTAACCATTAAATAAAATATTAATAAATGTTAAATAAAATAATTGAAGTAATTTATATTCGTATTTATTTGAAATAATGTTTATTAAAGTTATTTTATAAAGGAAGTACTTACAGATTAAAGATATAATCTTTAATAAAATATGGAAGTATCTAAAATATAGATTATAAGGAAGTTCATTATAAAGGAAGTTCTTGAATTATAAAGAAGTTATCTATAAAGGAAGTCTATGATAAAGAAAGTTTTAAGATTAATAATAAAGAGATTTATTATTAATAAAGAAAGTTATTAATAAATGAAGTTATTAATAGAAGTAATTATTAATAATGAAGTTATTAATAAAAGTAACGAAGTTATAATGATTTGGAAGAATAATTAGTTTGTTAGTTCTAACTAAAAACTAATTAGTGCCTTCTAAAAGAAAAGTAATAACCAAACTAAAAGTCTTGTACCTAACGGGAAGAACTATAAACCCCTTAAAAGAACTGTAAGTGGGAAGTATGAAAGTACACCTGTGACATCGTAAGTGGGAAGTATGAAAGTACACCTGCGACAGCATGAAAATATGAAAATTGGACAATAAATGATTGGTCAAAGGTAATATGGTCTGATGAATCAAAATTGGATCTGGAAAACAATATTACTGGAAGTACCATTAAATTGTTTTCATATGTGAAATTTGAGATGGATTTGTAATAATACTTTGTGAGGATCTCTTAAATACTATCAAAGTTCAAGGATTTGTTATCAAAGGTATAATTTTTCAACAGGATGGAGACCCTAAACATACAGCAAATTCAACAAAACGATGGCTTCAAAGTAACAAAATAAAGGTTTTGGATTGGTCTACCTAATCTCCAGATCTTAATCCCATTGAACATTTATAGCATGAAATAGATCGTCATCTTCGTCATCTCCCTGGACGAATTTCTGATAAGGAGGACTTGTGGATCAAAATTCAACAGGTTTGGCAAGAGATTGATGTTGATACTTGTCAATTTGATCCACTCTATGCCAGAAAGAATTCATGATGTTATTAAGACTCGGGGAGGATACACAAAATGGTAGCGTGTTTCATATTCAATCTGGTATAAACAAAAAAAAAAAAAGCAATATATTTTGATTTACTGAGTTAAGTGAATTGTGTTAGAAAAGAAAATAAGAAATGCAACGGTACTTTCTGAAAAAAAAATTGAAACTGTAGCCATTGACAAATAAAAATAAAAAATAAAAAATAAATATTATCGAATTTGTACTAAAAAAAAATAATTTTATAAAATCAAAATCGTGTTGCATTACTTTTGATCGCCACTGTATATTTCGTAAAATTAATAAAGTTCTTTTCAGAAATTACATTATCGCTTTCCGAGAAACTTTAGTTACGTAAAGCGTGACTTCGTATAATTTAGTGTTACAAAAATACTACAATAAGCTCTGGTGATTGTTAACGTTAATTTACAGTTATCCTTAACTATGTTTCACGCTTACAGGTACTTCGCGAAAACGAGGTCACATGAATGGAGAGAAAATAACTTTATTTTGTGGTTGGAAGCGAATGGCGAAAATCTGTTCGCGAGAAGCAGATCACTTCAAGAACGAAAGATGAAATGGCATAATCAATTCTTGAATTCGTTAGAGGCTGTTATTTCTCTATGCAAAAGTTTTTTAGAGGACTCTGCGCATATTATAACCACAGACGACCGATCTAATGTTAAATCTACAATAAATAAAGCAACTTCTCTTATTAAAAATTTGGTGGGTATATTTATATCTCCTCTCATGAGTATGGGCATGAACGCTACAACCAAACAGAGTCCGGGCTTCAAGGCATCTCTTTCGAGAGAGACATTCGACCAGCTCGTGGTGAGTGGTCGCCTTGGGCATGTGGCTGAGGTTGTAACCAAACAGACCGTGGTGGGAGTTCGGGTTTCAAGGCATCTCTTTCGAGAGACATTCGGCCAGCGGTCTTCTTTTAGCATACAACCGCTTGCCATCTTTGTTTCTGTCGTTATAATTTATCTAACTCCTTTTATTATAAGAATAAGGTCCCGGATGATGTTTCTCAATGGTGGATACAGCGAGAACTTGGAACTTTAAAGAACGTGAAAAACTAGTCATGGCTCAGGACTTCCCGTCTCAGGTTAATTTAAATGTGAAATGGTGTAAAGACATTGAGGTGAATTCACTTAAAATGGAACAACTTCTAAATAGGTTGAGTGGCGTCAGCTTGGAATGAAGAAACTTTCGGGAAGTAGATGTTTTGGATGAAATGATTCGAAACACGTAAGTGTAATCTTTGATTAAAAGTTGAGAATAAATCAGTCGAACTAATTATTTTGTGTTTTAATACTTTAGGCCGATTTTAATATCAAATTGAGCAAAATCAAATGAAGCGGACAAGACTGGAGTGCCAACAAATTCCTGAAAATCAAACATATTTCATCTTTCCTATCTTCAAAGGTTGAGATTATATTAATGTTTAGCATTAAAAAGATTTTTTAAATGGCTTGTGAACTTTCTAATGCATATAATAGAATCAGATAATAACCACTGCTTTATATGGCCAAAATAATGATTTATTGAAAAATGGGCACAACAAGAAGAGCAAATTAAACCCCAAAAATTATCAGATGACAAGGAACAATTATCCGAATTAGATGATGATTGCAATTTCATTGATCACGAGGTAATTTAATTCAACTTTTGTGTACAACTAATGTACTCACTGCTATCCAACCTTCCAGATCTTTCTGAAAGTGNACTTTCGGGAAGTAGATGTTTTGGATGAAATGATTCGAAACACGTAAGTGTAATCTTTGATTAAAAGTTGAGAATAAATCAGTCGAACTAATTATTTTGTGTTTTAATACTTTAGGCCGATTTTAATATCAAATTGAGCAAAATCAAATGAAGCGGACAAGACTGGAGTGCCAACAAATTCCTGAAAATCAAACATATTTCATCTTTCCTATCTTCAAAGGTTGAGATTATATTAATGTTTAGCATTAAAAAGATTTTTTAAATGGCTTGTGAACTTTCTAATGCATATAATAGAATCAGATAATAACCACTGCTTTATATGGCCAAAATAATGATTTATTGAAAAATGGGCACAACAAGAAGAGCAAATTAAACCCCAAAAATTATCAGATGACAAGGAACAATTATCCGAATTAGATGATGATTGCAATTTCATTGATCACGAGGTAATTTAATTCAACTTTTGTGTACAACTAATGTACTCACTGCTATCCAACCTTCCAGATCTTTCTGAAAGTGAATTTAATGATTTAGTTTTTGCTTCATTCCGCATGTAACAATTATACTTACTATTGATCAATTTTAGGAGTTGAGAAATTTAAGCCTTGATAATGCATCGATTCGGATCACTTTGCTCGATATACTCTTTCAATGCCGATCCAAAGATCTTGAATTGGAGAAAACAATTATGAATTCGAATTTTTTGAATGATATAATCGATATGACAGATGCTAGTATGAAGCAACTTATACAATCGAGGTTGAATGAAGGACAATTGTGGCTCAATCAAATACTGAAAAAGCAAACGTGGGATTAATTCAAAGATTTTTGTAATCAATTTACCAAAGATAATTGTGATCATGTTCAAGTTCCCTCTTTTGTCAGAAAATCTTTTGTTGTGGGACGATTTGATCCTTTCCTTCATGAAGGGCACGATATTGCGCAACGCATTATGACACATTTGTATGTAGTATATGTACATATCCTTGCTTACGTCAATAGCAAATAGTTCAGAGCGATTGGAAGCCCCAATCAACTGAGTCAAATACATCAAGTCTCGAAAGAATGTTAATAATTCTAATAATAGTGATGTAATAGCAATAAGAGTGGTACAAATTACGATTAATCTAATCAAATAAATTTTGGTTGGATTCATTAGTTAGTGGAAATGACAATAACTTTTCTCAAGGTCAGAGAGCATTAGTACGTAAATCGAAATTAATTATAATGGACGACAAGTGTAGATTTTAAAACGGATCGAATAATTCAAGAAACTAGTCGTCAAGAATTTAGTGTTGCTCGTTTAAGAATTGTCGTAGATTATGATATTATTTTAGTATTAGGTATTATTATTATTATTATTATTACTATTTTAATAATATTATTATTATCAATCAACCAGATCACCAATTAATTACCATTATTATTTATTAATTACAGAATAGTTGAATGTGATCATCAATATGTACTCTTGCAAAATGAGGATTCAATCTTTAGAGGGATGTATGAACGCAGTGGTGAATTTGCGGAATTATTGGAGTTTCTTCGGGAAAATATCAGAATGACAATAATGATAAAAAATAATATTTTTTGAACATTTCTATCTGATATATTCAATTTTATCTTTTTCTTTTAATCTTTTTTTAATCAATTATTTATAAATAGATCGATTTGTTGGAACTGATTGTAGAAAAATAGATTTTAAATAAACATTTAATTAGAAATTACAATAGTCAATGTTAAGCTTAACTGAACTGTTAAGTAAATATAGTATATATAAATCATCAAAGTATCTGTTTCCGTTCGTTTATTTTGTTTATTTGTATAACAATTTACTAAATTTACTAAAAATACAAATCCCAGAAATTATTTCGGAGATTTTAAAAATTTTACATTATATAAAATATATTGCTCTATCTATTACTTGTTTGCAATACCCCCGTTCCCTTCATATAACTCGGGTATAAGGCAAAAACTTCAAAATTTGTAAAAGACCCGGGGTAACCAAATTAATAAATGAGACAAATAATAAATAAAGAGATAATATAAATTCGATAATAAAATGTGTATAAGATGTGGAGAAGTAACAAATAAAAAAATGTAAAAATTAAGTTTTCTTCATTTCTTCAAAGATCGAATTTTCAATATCAGAACTATTTAAAAATTATTAAATACAATAATATTTAGTAAATTAATTTAAAATTAATAAATAATTATATATAAAATATTATATAACATTATATGATTTCTTACTTGCTATTCATAATATCAAAATGATCAATTGAGGGTTGATCTATGGAGATAATGTATTATTATTAATATAATATAATAACTTTAATTTTAAATTATTATTATATTATATTAAATACCTGGTGAATCAAGTTCGGAATTTTGATCTATATAAATAATGTATTAACGTAATGAATTTTTAATTTTTTAAAAAAAATTATTATTGTTAAATACCTGATGATGAGGTAATAGTAGATATAGATTCTAAGTCTAATAATCTACTAGTATATCTGGACCCTGGATGTTTGTATCCTGGATTGTCGACAAATGGTTTTTTGGATTTGATCCTCTCAAGTCTTGTTTTTTCCGCTTTTTTAAATTCTAATGAAATATCATATTTATCTGGATATTTTTTTTTGATATCATATTTTGAATGATCACAATAATATTTAAAATCTAAAAATAATTGATAAATCTCATCTATTGTTGGTCGTTGAGAAGGATCAGGATGCCAGCATTTTTTCATTAAATTTTCCCAACATTCTGGTGTGTCTTTAGTGATTTCAGGTCGCCTTCCGTCTAAAATACCGTATATAAAATTTGTTCCATGTTCTTGATCATGAAATGGTTTATGCCCCGTTGTTAATTCCCACAGAATCATTCCTAAGCTATAGATGTCTGATGCAAACGTATATGGTTCACCATTCAAAAGTTCTGGCGCCATATATGAAATTACTCCATATATTTGAGGTTCTGGTTTCTTTGAATTTTCCAAATTAACAGTTACTCGTCGACTAAATTCTAAATCAGAAAGAACAGCTTTAAAATCATTCGTGATAATAAGAATATTGCCACTGTGTAAGTCACAATGTATAATTTTATTATCGTGAAGTAATTTAATTCCAATAATAATATCACGAAATAAATCAATCTTTTTTTTCCACGTAACTTTTTTAAAATTTTTGCATAAAAAATTATTTAAATCTCCACTTGGTGCATAATCTAAAATAAATGCATAATTCTTGGTTTTGGGGTCTTTGGTTGCTCCATAACAATTTATTACAGATTTTGATCTCAACTGATAGATAAGTTTCAGCTATATTTTTTAAAAATTTTAAAATAAAATATAGTGAATGTTAATAAAATGGAAAAATTTAATTAAATGTTAATAAGCACGAAGTGATTAATTACCTCATTTAAAAATTTTGTATCCACATTCTTGTAGTAATTTAAAACTTTTAAAACAATGTGCTTTTTCTGGCCATTCAAATTCCAAATTGCCTTAAAAATATCACTAAATCCGCCTGCTGCAATATATTCAATATCTGAAAAATTATTAAATGGAACCCATTCTAAATATAGATATGGTTGTAATTTAGGTTTTAATCTATATTCTTTGAGGGATAATCTTAAACCTGATATCTGTGTGTGTTTGATGAAATTATCAATGTTTTTATTGCCGCTCGTATAACATTGTTGACATAATTTTTTAATATCAATATATGTTACTTCGCCACAATTTTGACAGGTGTTCAAGTCGGCAGGTTCAAACATATTCAAATAATTCAAATAATTCAAATAAATTCTACTCTTTCCGCTTATCACTTGTACCGAAATTGTTGGGTGGGTATAAGTTGTTGGCTTATGTTGTTACTAATGTTATTACCGAGGTACCCATTCAATACCAATTTGTAGGTAAGTTTTTTTAGAAGTTTNTAAGTTTCAGCTATATTTTTTAAAAATTTTAAAATAAAATATAGTGAATGTTAATAAAATGGAAAAATTTAATTAAATGTTAATAAGCACGAAGTGATTAATTACCTCATTTAAAAATTTTGTATCCACATTCTTGTAGTAATTTAAAACTTTTAAAACAATGTGCTTTTTCTGGCCATTCAAATTCCAAATTGCCTTAAAAATATCACTAAATCCGCCTGCTGCAATATATTCAATATCTGAAAAATTATTAAATGGAACCCATTCTAAATATAGATATGGTTGTAATTTAGGTTTTAATCTATATTCTTTGAGGGATAATCTTAAACCTGATATCTGTGTGTGTTTGATGAAATTATCAATGTTTTTATTGCCGCTCGTATAACATTGTTGACATAATTTTTTAATATCAATATATGTTACTTCGCCACAATTTTGACAGGTGTTCAAGTCGGCAGGTTCAAACATATTCAAATAATTCAAATAATTCAAATAAATTCTACTCTTTCCGCTTATCACTTGTACCGAAATTGTTGGGTGGGTATAAGTTGTTGGCTTATGTTGTTACTAATGTTATTACCGAGGTACCCATTCAATACCAATTTGTAGGTAAGTTTTTTTAGAAGTTTATAATACTATTTCCATAGATACACTTTCAGTTTGGTTGAATACTTAGAAGGCACCAATCGGTTTTATTTTAATATAGCTGCTCACAAGGAGTCTTGGGTTTTCACAATAATAATAATAGCTGTTCGTTTATATTGACAGTTATTATTGTAAAAGCCTAAGACTTCTAAAGAAGCAGCTATTATTATTATTGTGAAGTTTAACACTCTAATTTAATTAGTTAATTTGAATAAAATGTAGTTTGAGAAACTTAATTATTTAACGAATCTAGCTGTTCTTTTATGCTTGATTTATGTCACTCTATGTGATTAAATGTGATATAATTCATTTTTGCAATCTATAGTTTTCTAAAATGGATAAATTTGAATAAAATATGTAACAAAAAGCTTGTGCTACGGGCATATATTGTGACAAATTTTTTTTTAGAAAGAAAAAAGGAAGGAATTAATTATGCTTAGAGTAACATCAAGTTTCACCAAAGTTAAGTTTCACTACCATATCTAATTTAGACATTATCAAAGTTTAATTGATTATAAAATTGTGTTACAGAACAGATCTATCTCTTAAACGTCCAGCGGGCAAATTTGCCCGCTAAAACATATAGCATGTGAAAATTGACGGTTTAAGGGATAGTTCCATTACACCAAACCAATTTTTTAAATTTAACCTTTTGGATATATAATTAAACAGTACTAGTGTGATGGGGGACACGAAGTGTCCCCCCTTACATAACGTGACATTTTTTTGGTGTCATAAAGTATTTTTGTAGTGACTATTTTTCCGACTTTCTTTTTACTAACGGTCGAATCTTAGTTACCTTCGAAGCTACTTGGTCTGACCGTAAAAACAGTCCTTAGCATAATAACATCTTTCTGTACCAAAAGATTTACAAAGGATTAACAAAGGGTAGAAATTGGTGTAACGAAATGAATTGCGGGGAGAATTTGTTTCCGTTTTGGTTTAGCGGAAAAAGGAAAGCGATTGAAGGGGGTTGTTTGTGGGAATATTTTGTTATATTTAAAATATTTTAGGCTGGGAAGAATTTTATTTCTTAATATTTTGATTTGTAATGTTTTTGTGAGTTTTGATTCGAGGTTTTGTTAATGTTGTGATATATATATATAAATATTTTTTCAACATTGATGATAATCAAATTTAAAAGATTGTACGGAATTGCCCAGCGGTTATCTAACTTTACACCTCTGTGATATAATGGATATGAGTCACTTCCTTTTTTTTGTTTCTTTTGGGTGTATAAAATTTCTCTCATACACTGAACATTATTGTTAAAAGGTTGATATAATCTAGATTGTTCTGCTGGATCGGATAATTCTGTAGATACAAAGGTATCATAATCATCGGATCATCGGATCATCGGCTCCATCGTTGGGATGAAATATTAATAACATATGTGCATGTGGAAGATCACATTTTTCGAATTCTACCACATATATGTGTGCTATTATTTGACTAAAAACATTTCTTTCAAAAAAGCCCCTTCTTAAGTTCTTGTAGTTTTGCACGAAAAACTCAAGCTTTAAAGATTATTTAATAATAGAAAATATAAAACATAGTAATGAATTTAACAAATAATTATGATACAAAATTTAGTAAATAAATAAATTTAAATAAATGAAATAAGGATTTTACCTGTAAGATCTGATCTATCTTGTGGTGTCTGCATTGGCAAAAGTTCTGATGTAATTTCGGACCACCAAGTGTTACATGTAATAGTGACAAATATATCTGGTTTTCCGAGTCTGTACTAATGTCATTGCATGTTGTTTCGAATTCAGTATTATTGAAGAAATCTTGGTATTCCATCAACTGGAAGAAGTGATCCTATAAAATAATAAATTCCTCCTTGCATTTGGAATGTATAAATTCCATCTTTACCGATTTAACAAATTAATTAAAATGTAGATAGTTGTATATGCAGTTTAGTATGATTTTTTTAAAAATCTCTTACCATTTGCAAGGTTTTCATCTAACTTAACACCCATAGAAGTAAATGCAAAAATACTATTATAAACTCTAATATTATTACAAAAACCTTTCCCAATATTATTGTTTCTGGTAAGTTTTTTAAAACTGTAGTGTCACTTGCTAAAGTTAACCTGTTGTTAGCAAACCAAATTTAACAACATCGTGTATAGGAACCATTTGATATTACTCTATGACTCTCTTAATTTTCCAAATCTACAACATGCTCCTTGCATTTTAGAAAAAAGTCTGGCATTACTAAGAACATATGTGTATGTCATCAAAATTATAACAATTAAAAGTAGTTATTTCACTAAAACAACAACCAATATTACAGGTTTGAAGTCAATTTCTTGTTGAAGAGCATAACTGTCATACTTTTTGTATTCGAGAAGTATTTATAAACAAATTTAACAGAAATTTACAGATATTCCATTCGCAAATAGTTATAAATAATTTTATTTCTAATAACAGATAATTCTCATAATGACATCAAGGAAAATAATGAGTTTCCTTACTCTTAAAGTTCATTTATATTAGTATCACAGTTTAAGTCTGTGAATAATTATTATATAATTTAATGTTGATCGTGAACCTAAGCCAAAAGGAAACAAATTCTCGTTTCATTACACCAATTTCTACCCTTTCTGATACAGGAAGGCTTTATTATGTTAAGGACCGCTTTTAGTTACTTTCAAAGCTACTTGGTCCGATCGTAGCACTTGCTTTAGTTGCTCTACTTAAAAAGGAAAAGCAACCATTTTAATCACGTTTAGATTTATCTCACAGTAACGTGCCATGGCCAATACAACCAATCAAAAACGTTAAAGCGCACAAATTCAGATCCAGAATTAATAATATAGATGTAATTAATTAACATTATATAAGATAGGTATTATTCATTAATTATTATTTGATATAATTATAGAGGATTAGAGGAAATTCTTTTCTCTCGGAATAAAGTTTGTTTAAAAAATCGAAATAAGTTAATGAAGTAATAAATTTCTTTTTTAGTAATTTGAAAATAGTTTAATGTGATCATCTTAGATTCGAACTTTAGAAGAATGTATGAAGTTATTGAAACTTCAAAAAAATATCAGAATGACAATAATGATGAAAAATATTTGAACATTTCTATCCGATATATTCGACATTATATCAACATTTTTTCAATTATTTATAAATAGATCGATTTTTTAGAACAACATGACTGATTGTAAAACAAATGAAAAATAGATTTCAAATAAAATTTGGTCAAAGAAATTACAATGATCAATGTTAAACTTAACTGTTAAGTAAATAAAGTATAAATCAATCAAAGTATTTATTCTCTGTGTGCCATAGTAATTTACTAAATTTACTAGAAATACAGTTAACCCCCCCTCCGAATTATTTTACGTGATATCAAATATATTATCCTAATTTAATTTCTATTATTTATTTTATAAAATACATAAATTAATAATGAGATAGAAGTTATAGCATCAAAGAGATGATATAAATTCAATAATAAAACGTGTAATAAGATATGAAAAAGTAACAAATAAAAAAAATGTAAAAATTAAGTTTTCTTCATTTTCTTCATTTTCTTCAAAGACTGAATTTTCAATATCAGAACTATTTAAAATTATTAAATACAATAATAGTTAGTAAATTAATTTAAAATTAATAAATAATTATATATAAAATATTATATAACATTATATGATTTCTTACTTGTTATTCATAATATCAAAATTATCAATTGAGGGTTGATCTATGGAGATAATGCATTATTATTAATATAATATAATAACTTTAATTTTAAATTATTATATTATATTAAATACCTGATGATTCAAGTTTGTTAAATACCTGATGAAGTAATGGTAGATATAGATTCTAAGTCTAATAATCTACTAAAATATCTGGACCCTGGATGTTTGTATCCTGGATTGTCGACAAATGGTTTTTTGGATTTGATCATCTCAAGTCTTGTTTTTTCCGCTTTTTTAAATTCTAACCAATGTTTGTTTGAATAATGTTTTTTTTCTTTTGAATGACCACAATAATATTTAAAATCTAAAAATAATTGGCAAATTTCATCTATTGTTGGTCGTTGGGCCAACATTTTTTCATTAATTTTTCCCAACATTCTGGTGTATCTTTAGTGATTTCTGGTCTTTTTCCATTTAAAATATCTAATATAAGTTTTGGACCATATTCTTGGTCATGAAATGGTTTATGCCCCGTTGTCAATTGCCACATAATCATTCCTAAACTATAAATATCTGATGCAAATGAATAAGGTTGACCTCTAAAAAGTTCTGGAGCCATATATGAAATTACTCCATATATTTGAGGTTCTGGTTTCTTTGAATTTTCCAAATTAACAGTTACTCGTCGACTAAATTCTAAAAATCATTTTTGATAATAAGAATATTGCCACTGTGTAAATCACAGTGTACAATTTTCTTATCGTGAAGTAATTTAATTCCAATAATAATATCACGAAATAAATCTATCCTTTTTTCCCACGTAACTTTTTTAAAGTTTTTACGTAAAAAGTGATTTAAATCTCCATTTGGTGCATAATCTAAAATAAATGCATAATTCTTGGTTTTTGGGTCTTGAGTTGCTCCATAACATTTTATCACAAATTTTGACTTCAACTGATAGGTAAGTTTTAGCTATATTTAAAAAAAAATAAATAAATAAAATATAGTGAATGCTAAATTTAATTAAATGTCAATAAGCATGAATGATTAATTACCTCATTTAAAAATTTTGTATCCACATTCTTGGAGTAATTTAAAACTTTTAAAACAATGTGCCTTTTCTGGCCATTCAAATTCAGAGTTGCTTTAAAAATTTTACTAAATCCGCCTGCTGCAATATATTCAATATCTGAAAAATTATTAAATGGAACCCATTCTAAATATAGATATGGTTGTAACTTAGGTTTTAATTTATGATATTCTTTGAGGCATAATTTTAAACCTGATATCTGCGTGTGTTTAATGAAATTATCAATGTTTTTATTTCCACTCGTATAACATTGTTGACATAATTTTTTAATATCAATATATGTTACTTCGCCACAATTTAGACAGTTGCGATAATCGTCAGGTTCAAACATATTCAAATAAAAATTCTAATGGATTATATACTCTTTCCGCTTATCACTTGTACCAAGATTCATAGAATAATTTTTCAAGTACTTTGGGTGGGTATAAGTTGTAATTACTAATGTTATTACCGAGATACCCATTCAATACCACTTCTAGGTAAATCTTTTAGGTAAAATTTTTAGGTAGAAGTTTATAATACTATACCCATAGACACACTTTCAGTTTGGTTAAATGCTTAGAAGAAGCAATCAGTTTTATTTTAATATAGCTGCTCACAAGGAGTCTTGGGTTTTCACAATAATAATAGCTGCTCGTTTAGAGCTTAGGCTTTACAATAATAATTTATATAATTTGTTAGGTAGTGGTGATTACGACTTTATGCTTTTACACCTCTTAATAAGGTAATGATAGCCCTGAGGATATCCATATGATTCTATAAAACTATCAATTTACGTTTATTTAATTGCAGTTAATAAATAAATCAATCTAATTATTTAACTTCAAGTATCATCCGAAAAATTAATAATTATTTACTTTAAGTTACTATCAGTTATTTATTTTAATGTGGAGAATTTAGCTGTTCTTTTATGTGTTATTCTTGTCTCGAGTGTAACGTAGGACTTATACTTTTTGACATAAAAGAATCACTAGTGAGTTTTATTAATTAAAACTCGGACTTACGACTCCCTAACTGTTTTAGTTTATTTAATGTTTTGTTACTGCGTAAGTTAATGAGTATGTAATCAAACAAAAAAAAAATTTTTATTCATCACGTAAGCATCCATAATATTATACATATGTTTTACCACCCATCAGACTGTTCTATCTGCCAACGGAAGTATTGCGTTGGGATACATTTTTTGAAGAAGTGAATATCGGTTCAGCTTCGATAAAGAACCGAAATTCAAAAGACCACATTTTCAAATTTAATGAAGGGGTGTTCCAACAACAGTATTTTTGCCAGAAAACCCATACTTCAAGCATACTAGATTTCAATTACCACTATGCTACAGTAATATCAATCTTGGCGATTGAGGTCAAAAGGGGTTCGTTTTAAGAGATACTGGCGAACGAATCTTTCCTAAATTGAATGACAAAGCAGATTTATAACTATACGGTGTCTCCACTTACGAAGATCATTGGTTTCTGCACCGATCAAAGTTTTCTATTTCACCAACTCTTTCATCATCGCAGTCATAGTACTCAAAGCTTATGCATTTGTGATTGCGTAAGCAAGAGCTAGCACCCCTACATTTGATGAGGTAAATTTAAATCAATTTAATAATTAAATTAAAGACGATCAATTAAACTAATAATTAATTTGGCAATTAAATATTAAACTAATAATTAATTTGGCAATTAAATTAATAATTAATTTAACGAGATAATTATAGGAGTATCTACAAATTCGAGCATTTGGAGCAGGAAAAAGGCTAATGGAATTTAGTAAATGAAAATAGCCGACCATTCATTTTTTCAATTGTCATGTAATCGTTGGTTACATATTCGAGTTGATATGACAGGTGGACTTGTAAGTTCGGTTAAAAATTGAATGGATCTTGGTTTAGCTGGTTTCGCTCTCACCTATGCCATAAATTTCACCGCACATGTTATTTGGGTACTTCGCATGTACATTGTACAAGAATTGAATATGAATTCGGGTTTTTATTATTTTATTATTTATTATTTATCTTAATTGAATTTAATAATTTATTTTATCTCGATTAAATCATTTATTTATTTTTCGTTTTATTGGTGGAAAGAGTTCAAGAATACTTAATATTAGAAAAGTAATCACCGAGGATTATTGATTATCATAGACCAATATGCTCCTAATATCCTCCCGTATTAAAAAAAAAAGTTTCATTTCTTATTCATCCTTCTGAAAAATTCAATTGGGCGATCAATAAAATTGTTACACCGAAATTCCTCGGTCTGGTAAACGGAATTAGATCTAAGACTTGCAATAAGAATATTCCAGAAATATTTTGTGAAACTGTATTTCAAAAATAAGATCGACAGTCATCAAAATCGTGTCACATCGTTTAGCAGTGAACAACATAATTACGTCAACACACAGGCTTGCACAGGAGGAAAACAATGTAAATAATTGTATTCAACATTCTGGGAGTTATTAAAACAACTTGCTTTTTTGATTGTACTGTTTATTGTCTCTATAATAAATACCAATCTAATGTTTTTCTTCAAGTTGCATTATAAAACCACCTTTTGCAATATATTCAACACCCATTTTAAAAATTGTTGTGGTTCAGGATACCATTGAAATCTGATAACTGTGTTTTTTTTTTGATAAAATGATCAATGTTTTTATTACCACTCATATAATTTTCTAATATCAATACGATATAATCATCAGCTTCGAATAATTTAAAAAAAATTATTGTATACGATACAAAAGATATTTTAGCAAATAACTATGACTGCTTTTCTATTCGGGATAAAACTAATAATATTNAAAAGTAATCACCGAGGATTATTGATTATCATAGACCAATATGCTCCTAATATCCTCCCGTATTAAAAAAAAAAGTTTCATTTCTTATTCATCCTTCTGAAAAATTCAATTGGGCGATCAATAAAATTGTTACACCGAAATTCCTCGGTCTGGTAAACGGAATTAGATCTAAGACTTGCAATAAGAATATTCCAGAAATATTTTGTGAAACTGTATTTCAAAAATAAGATCGACAGTCATCAAAATCGTGTCACATCGTTTAGCAGTGAACAACATAATTACGTCAACACACAGGCTTGCACAGGAGGAAAACAATGTAAATAATTGTATTCAACATTCTGGGAGTTATTAAAACAACTTGCTTTTTTGATTGTACTGTTTATTGTCTCTATAATAAATACCAATCTAATGTTTTTCTTCAAGTTGCATTATAAAACCACCTTTTGCAATATATTCAACACCCATTTTAAAAATTGTTGTGGTTCAGGATACCATTGAAATCTGATAACTGTGTTTTTTTTTTGATAAAATGATCAATGTTTTTATTACCACTCATATAATTTTCTAATATCAATACGATATAATCATCAGCTTCGAATAATTTAAAAAAAATTATTGTATACGATACAAAAGATATTTTAGCAAATAACTATGACTGCTTTTCTATTCGGCATGGAATTCGATAACTCCTATCTTATTGATGATGCATTCAGGTGTTACGAGAGTACGATTGCTATTTATAAAAATTCACGTCACAATCTTTTAAAATAATATCTTTTAATCCAAAATAAATACAAAAATGTAATAAATGAAATACGAAGTAGTTTATAAAATAAAGTTCAACTTAGATATCATAAGTAATTTATGAAAATAATAAAAAGTAATAAATTAAGTCATTCCAAAGAAAAAATAAAAATTCATTATAAATTCAATAATAAAACGTGATATCTGTTAAAATAAATATAAAAAATAATATCAATTTTACAGATCAGCTTCAAATAATGATTTTTAAAAAATTGTGTTGTATATACGATACAAAAAGCCTTGCCACGAATTGAAGATAATTCTGATTTTATTCAGTGTTACAAGTACGATTGCTATTTATATGTTCCACGAAATTTTAAAAAATCATGTCACTTTTAAAATAATATTTTTTAATCCAAAATAAAATAAAATAAAATAAATACATAAATATAATAAATGAAATACAAAGTTGTAAATAAAAGTTAAACTTAGATGTCGTAAGCAATATACGAAAATAATAAAAAGAAATAAGTTAAGTCATTCCAATAAACATTCATTAAAATATTCAGGACCTTTTACGCACCTATTTATATATAAAAAAATAAATATTAAAAAAAAAATAAGTTCAATTAAAAAAAAAAAGAATTATTCAACGATATTGAAAAAATATTACTTTGATTTTCCTTGTGATGATTTGCCTGAAAAATGATCTTTTAGAATTTTTTGAGCTTGATTGAGAATCAGAATTTTCGAAATTATTTATTTGATCAGAACTATTAAAAATTTAAATACATAAATACATAATAGTTAGTAAATTAATTTAAAATTAATAAATAATTATATATATAAATGTTACATAATTCTTACTTGCTATTCATAATATCAAAATTATCAATTGAGAAGGATCAGGATGACAACATTTTTTCATTAAATTTTCCCAAGTGATTTCAGGTCTTTTTCCATCTAAAATATTTAAAATAAGAATTAACCCATCTTCTCGATTATAAAATGGCTTATGCCCCCCATTCTTAATTTCCTTCTTCCTAAACCATGGACGTCTGACGCAAATGTATATGGCTCATCCTTAAAAAGTTCTGGCGCCATATATGGAATCACTTTATACGTTTGAGTTTTTTTTGAATTTTTCGAATCAACAGTTACTCTTTGACTAAATCCTAAATCAGAAATAACTGCTTCAAAAACGTCATGACAATATTACCACTATGTAAATCACGGTGTACAATTTTATTATCGTGAAGAAATTTAATTCCAATAATAATATCACGATCTTTTTTTTCCACGTAACTTTTTAAAATTTGTGTAAATCTCCGTTTTGTGCATAATCCAAAAATAAATGCATGATTCTTGGTTTTTGGATCTTGGGTTGCTTCATAACATTTTACTACAAATTTTGACCTCAACTGATGATTATAATTTAAAAAAATTAAAAAATTTAAAATAAAGTATAGTGAACTCTAATAAAATGAAAAAACCAATTAAATGTTAATAAGCACACGAAGTGATTAATTACCTCGTTTAAAAATTTTGTATCCGCATTCTTAGAGTTATTTAAAACTTTTAAAACAATGTGACTTTTCTGACGATTCGAATTTTTTTCCAAAGTTGCCTTATAAATTCGACTAAAGCCATCCTCTGAAATATATTCAATATCTAAAAAATTATTATATGGAACCCATTCTAAATATGATTCAGGTTTTATATTTTCTTTGAAGTATAAACCTGATAACTGCGTGTGTTTAATGAAATTATAAATATTTTTATTACCACTCTTATAGGTTAAACATATTTATTATTATATGATCGATCAAAAAATATTACTTAAATAAGTAGAATTTTGGCTCCGAATTACAATTGTTATCTCGAACTGCCTATTTATAATTAAATAAGTAGACGCTAGTTATTTTCTGCTCCTTCTTGACAGTCCGCAGCTATTGCAAGTGTATTCGTCTACTTTTTTCTGACTTCGATTATTTCAGTGTTTATAGTTGCTCTAAAACTGTTCGATTTGTTAATGTAGAAGGCGCCAGTTAATTTTATTGATAAACTAGCAAATAAACGAATGCATATAAATAAATAACGTGAATAACGGAGACGAAAGAAGTCATAAAGGCCAGACGATGTTATTCTCTCAATACTTACTTAAACTTTTATTAATTCAAGTGCTTTTGCAAAGGGAAAAAAAGGTCCTTTTATAATTATTTTATAATTTTGATCAGAACTATTTAAAAATTGTTAAATAAATAAATTAATTTAAAATTAATAAATGTTTTATGTCGATCACTATTAAAAATTCGGAATGGATTGATTATGTAAAAAGGTAAAAAAATGTATGATTAGGGTAAAATACAATGTGTTATGTGTAATTAATTATCCAATTTCGAATATTCAATTCAATAGAAAAAAAACAGTAATTGTAAATTTGATCCAAAATTAATAAATTGTTTTGATGAAATCTCTGACAATGTATCATTGTCAGATTGTAAAGAGTTTCTTTTTTTTTCTCTCACAAACATACGTAATGGTCGCGCCTCATTAAACTTTACACACGTAATTTTTTAACATGCTGAATGTAGTTTTATAAGATATAATTGGGCGGAAGTGAACTTTAATGATTGATTTTTTATTGCCCCAAATCTCTTTATCTAGATTTTGAACCAATTGATTCGTCTCATCTTTCCAAGCATTTTGTTTGTTATATCTATTATCGACGTATTTAGAATTTTTTTTTAATTTTTTTTTAATTTTTCATTTCTGCCTTTGTAAAAAAAAAGTACGTGTAAGATACCACACGTAATATCGCGTTTAATTACAAACATTGTTTACATACATCAAGTCGATTAGGCTGATATTTTTGCGCAAAAAAGAAAGATAAGTCAATGCATGACAGACCATTTTCAGACAACCACATGCTATTAACAATTATTAACAATGTTATTAACAATGTTTGTTAACAATGAACGCGAAGTATTATTCAAAGATGCACATGATTGTTATCTCACACATGAATTTTCTTCTTTTTTTTTTTAATATATATCGTGTATTAACTATTTTTGGATTATGCGAGATGAGAAGTTGATATATTCTATCTTATCTTTTATATCTTTTGTAGAAAAATCATCCATTTAGTGATAAATTCAATCCATTACATTTCAGAAGTTAGTATTAGTACATGTTGTATCCAATTATGGAATCCTCAAATCAAACTGTAATCATGATGAAATGTTTCACATCATTCATACTTTATATCTATATGCTTCGGGTGACAATATTTCCTAATTAAATATACTATATGCTTCGGGTGACAATATTTCCTAATTAAATATACTATATGCTTCGGGTGACAATATTTCCTAATTAAATATACTATATGCTTCGGGTCCTAATTAAATATACTTATTATTCATCTTAAATTTTGTTTACCTCATAAATATAACAATAAAAACAATATCTGAACGTTCTTTTTTTTAGAAAAGTTTAAATAGACGCACTCCCCACAAAATCTCGAAATTTCATTCTAACAAGGATTCCTTTTAAAAAGACTTACACATTATAAATTTCTTATATATATATACGTAATTTAAAGATTATATTTATAAGTGAATTACAATAATCATTTATAATACCACTCGACCCTATTGTAAAATATAATATAAAATAATTCGTGTAAAAAAAACTATTACTTTAGGAAAGTTAAAATTCTACTTATTTAATTATATGTTTGAGCCTGTCGATTATTGTGCCTGTCACAATTGTGGCAAAGAAACATATATTGATCTTAGAAAATTATGTGAACAATGTTATACGAGTGGCAATAAAAACATTGATAATTTCATCAAACACACGCAGTTATCAGGTTTAAAATTCTACCTCAAAATAAAACCTGAATTACAACCATATCCATATTTAGAATGGGTTCCATATAATAATTTTTTAGATATTGAATATATTGCAGAAGGCGGATTTAGTAAAATTTTTAAGGCAACTTGGAATTTGAATGGTCAAAAAAGGCACATTGTTTTAAAAACCTTAAATGACTCGATACAAAATTTTTAAACGAGGTAATTAATCACTTCGTGTGCTTATTAACATTTAATTGGATTTTTCATTTTATTAAAGTTCACTATACTTTATTTCAAAATTTTTAAATTATAGCTAAAACTTACCTATCAGTTGAAGTCTAAATTTGTAATAAAATGTTATGGAGCAACTCAAGACCCAAAAACCATGAAATATGCATTTATTTTAGATTATGCACAAAGTGGAGATTTACATAATTTTTTACACAAAAATTTTAAAAAAGTTACGTGGAAAAAAAAGATAGATTTATTTCGTGATATTATTATTGGAATTAAATTTCTTCACGATAATAAAATTATACATTGTGATTTACATAGTGGCAATATTCTTATTATCACGAATGATATTTTTGAAGCAGTTATTTCTGATTTAGGATTTAGTCAACGAGTAACCAGTAATTCGAAAAATTCAAAGAAACCTCAAATGTATGGCGTAATTCCATATATGGCTCCAGAACTTTTTAAGGGTGAATCACATACATTTGAATCAGACGTCTATAGTTTAGGAATGATTATGTGGGAATTAACAACGGGGCATAAACCATTTCATGACCAAGAATATGGTCCAAAGCTTATATTAGATATTTTAGATGGAAAAANAAGGCAACTTGGAATTTGAATGGTCAAAAAAGGCACATTGTTTTAAAAACCTTAAATGACTCGATACAAAATTTTTAAACGAGGTAATTAATCACTTCGTGTGCTTATTAACATTTAATTGGATTTTTCATTTTATTAAAGTTCACTATACTTTATTTCAAAATTTTTAAATTATAGCTAAAACTTACCTATCAGTTGAAGTCTAAATTTGTAATAAAATGTTATGGAGCAACTCAAGACCCAAAAACCATGAAATATGCATTTATTTTAGATTATGCACAAAGTGGAGATTTACATAATTTTTTACACAAAAATTTTAAAAAAGTTACGTGGAAAAAAAAGATAGATTTATTTCGTGATATTATTATTGGAATTAAATTTCTTCACGATAATAAAATTATACATTGTGATTTACATAGTGGCAATATTCTTATTATCACGAATGATATTTTTGAAGCAGTTATTTCTGATTTAGGATTTAGTCAACGAGTAACCAGTAATTCGAAAAATTCAAAGAAACCTCAAATGTATGGCGTAATTCCATATATGGCTCCAGAACTTTTTAAGGGTGAATCACATACATTTGAATCAGACGTCTATAGTTTAGGAATGATTATGTGGGAATTAACAACGGGGCATAAACCATTTCATGACCAAGAATATGGTCCAAAGCTTATATTAGATATTTTAGATGGAAAAAGACCTGAAATCACTAAAGATGCACCAGAATGTTGGGAAAATTTAATGAAAAAATGTTGGCATCCTAATCCTTCCCAACGACCAACCATAGATGAAATTTATCAATTATTTTTAGATTTTAAATATTATTGTGATCATTCAAAAGATGATATCAAAAAAAAATATCCAGATAAATATGATATTTCATTAGAATTTAAAAAGGCGGAAAAAAAAAGACTTGAAATGATCAAATCCAAAAAGCCATTTATAAATAATTCATTATATGAGCGTCCAAATCCTAAATATTATAGTATATCATTAGACTATATGTTAGAATCTATTGATTCAGGTATTTAATAATAATAATTTTTTAAATTACAGTTATAAAAATTCATATTAACGCATAATTTCTATAGGTCAATTCTCAATTGATAATTTCGATATTATGAATAGCAAGTAAGAATTATATAATATTTATATACAATTATTTATTAATTTTAAATTAATTTACTAACTATTATGTATTTATGTATTTAACAATTTTTAATAGTTCCGATCAAATAAAAAATTTCGAAAATTCTGAACGTTCAAAAAATTCTAAAAGGTCATTTTTCAGGCAAATAATCACAAAGAAAATCAAATCAAAGTAATATTTTTTTTAATCTCATTGAATAATATTTTTTAATATTTATTTATTGAATTAGGGAATGACTTATTTATTTTTTATTATTTTCATATATTACTTATAGCATCTAAGTTTAACTTTTATTTTGGAACTACTTGTATTTCATTTATTATATTTATGTATTTATTTTATTTTGAATTAAAGGATATTATTTAAAAGTCAAAGATCGTGATGTGGTTTTTTAATTTTCAGGGAACTATAAATAGTGGTCATATTATTTATTTAGTTATAATTACTACAATATTTATTGTATCGTATACAACATAATTTTTTAAATTATCATTTGAATATTTTAACAACTTTATACGAGTAATAAAAAATAGATCCTTTTATCAAAAAAAATGACAGTTATCAGATTTCATATTAAAACTTTTGTATCCTGAGCCACAACAATTTTAAAATGGGTGTTGAATATTCAAATTTATAAGGCAACTTGGAGAAAAACGTTTATGATAGAGAAAATAAAAATGAGGTAATTAATTACTTGTGCTTTTAACGATAATTATTAGTATTTTGGATTTTTTCAAATACATATAGCCAGTCAAACTGTAAATCATTTATAGTTTGCCAAAATCAGGTTAGGATAATATGACTGGTAATTGTGTAATAACCAATGCATATGATGACCAATCAGGTGGTCTGTGATAATTAATAATTAATATTAAGTATTCTTGGACTCCACTAATAAAACGAATAAAAATAAATAATAAAATATTATAAACGTGAATTCACATTCAGTGCATATGCGAAGTACCCAAATAACATGTCTATGAAATTTAAAGCATAAATGAAAGTGAAACCCGCTAAACCAGAATCCATTCCAGTTTTCAGGCCAGTTACTAAATCCCATTAACCTTATAGGAATTTGTGAACGTAATGGTGAATTTGCAGTTATTGGAAATTTCATCAGAATGACAATAATGATGAAAAATAATATTTGCATATTTCTATCTGATATATTCAATATAATATCAATTTATTGTTTTTTTCAATTATTTATAAATAGATCAATTGTTAGAACAATAAGACTAATAAATTATAAATCAATCAAAGTATCTAATTCCGTATATTTATTTGTATTTGTTTTGTTTTGTGCGTTAGAAATACTGTCAACTTATGTATCGTATTTTGCAAACCAAATACACCAGAAGTTATTTCAGAGATTATAAAATTCTACATGATATAAAATATATTGCCCTACTTTAATTTCTATTACTTGTTTACTATTCCCCGCTTCCTTCAATGTAATGTACCTATAAGCCAAAAACTTCAAAGACCTGGGTACTATGTCCGCAAAATACGGTATATATTATTTTAGTAATCAAAAATGATGCATAAACGTAATAAATGAGACACGAAATAGCCATAAATAACAAATCTAGATAAAAAGTAAGGTATCAAAAAGTTATAATACCAAAGAGATGACATAAATTCGATAATAAAACGTGTAATAAAATATAAAGGAGTAGCACACAAAAAAATGTAAAAATTGAGTTTTTAGAATTTTCTTCACTTGATTCAATGTAAATCTTATACAATATATTCAGAATTGATCTACAGAAATAATGTATTAATATGGATTTTTTATAACTTTAATTTAAAAAATTATTATTAAATACCTGATAATTCGATCGGGACTATTTAAATACGTAATAAGTTAGTAAATTAATTTAAAATCAATTAACAATTATATATAAATCTTACATAACGTATTCTTGCTATTAATTGATCTATAGAAATAATGCATTAACATAATAAATTTTTATGATTTTAATTTTTTAAAATTATTATTATTATTATGTTGATGAATTAATAATAGATATAGATTCTAAGTCTAATAATCTACTAAAATATCTGGTCCCGGATGTTCGAATCCTGGATTGTCGACAAATGGTTTTTTGGATTTAATCATTTAAAGTCTTGCTTTTTCCGCTTTTTTAAATTCTAATGAAATATCATATTTATCTAGATATTTTTTTTATATCATCTTTTGAACGATCACAATAATATTTAAAATCTATAAATAATTGACAAATCTCATCAAATATTGTCGTTTAGAAGGATTAGGATGCCAGCATTTTTCATTAAATTTTCCCAACATTCTGGTGTATCTTTAGTGATTTCAGGTCGCTTGCCGTCTAAAATATCGTATATGAGATTTGGTCCATGTTCTTGACCATGAAATGGTTTATGTCCCATTGTTAATTCCCACAGAATCATTCCTAAGCTATATATGTCTGATGCAAATGTATATGGTTCACCCTTAAAAAGTTCTGGGGGGCCATATATGGAATTACTCCATACATTTGAGGTTCTTCTTTGAATTTTTTGGGTTTACAGTTACTCGTTGACCAATCCTGAATCACTTCAAAATCATTCGTGATAATAAGAATATTGCCACTATGTAAATCACAATGTATAATTTTATTATCGTGAAGTAATTTAATTCCGTTAATAATATCACGAAATAAATCTATCCTTTTTTTCCACGTAACTTTTTTAAAATTTTTACATAAAAAATGATGTAAATCTCCATTTGGTGCATAATCTAAAATAAATGCATAATTTTTGGTTTTGGGGTCTTCGGGTTGCTCCATAACATTTTATCAAAAATTTTGACTTCAACTGATAGATAAGTTTTAGCTATATTTTTTAAAATTTTTAAAATAAAATATAGTGAATTCTAATAAAATAAAAAATTTAATTAAATGTTAATAAGACGAAATGATTAATTACCTCGTTTAAAAATTTTGTATTCACATTCTTGGAGTTATTTAAAACTTTCAATACACAGTTTCTTTTCTGGCCATTCAAATTTTTTTCCCGAGTTGCCTTAAAAATTTTACTAAAACCACCTTCCGCAATATATTCAATATCTAAAAAATTATTATATGGAACCCATTCTAAATATGGTTATAATTCAGGTTTTGTTTTATAATATTCTTTGAGGTATAAGTTTAAACCTGATAACTGCGTGTATTTGATGAAATCATCAATGTTTTTGTTGATATAATTTTCTAAGATCAATATATGTTTATGCGAGTTCAATAAAATTAACGTATTATATGTTATTTATAATTAAATAAGTAGAATTTTAACTTTCCCAAAGTAATAGTTTTTGTTACTCAAATTATTTATATTATTTTTTACAATAGGGTCGAGTGGATTATTATATAAATTATTATTGCAGATTATACAAAATAAATTATAATAATAAACGTCAACTTATAAATATTTTTTTTAATAATTTTTGAAGGATCTTTAAATTATATATAATTTTCTAATTTATAAAAAAAGAAATTCTTAATGTGGAGTTTTAAAAGGAATCCTTGTTGGAATAAGATTTTAAGATTACTTTATATTGTTGTGTATTAAATTGTTATAATTTGGTTATTAACTGTCTAACTCAAACTTCTATTTTATTTTATTTTATGCTGCTTACTATTATTTATATCATTATTTATACATCTATTTATTATAATCTGTCTATTATTTTATGTATATCAAAAAGGGTACTACCCAAATTTTAGAACGAATAAAGGAAGAGGTTTTATAAATAAATAAATAAATAAAAATAAAACAAAAAATGACAAAAAATTTAAATTATCCTGATTCACACAGGTTTTTTTACAATAAATAAATAAATAAAAATAAAACAAAAAATGACAAAAAATTTAAATTATCCTGATTCACACAGGTTTTTTTACAATAAATAAATAAATAAAAATAAAACAAAAAATGACAAAAAATTTAAATTATCCTGATTCACACAGGTTTTTTTACAAAAAGCGTTAATAATTTTCCTCCTGCATATGCAAAGATCTTAAAATGGAAAATCTAACTGAATATCGATTAAACGTAGATCTTACATATTTATACTATTTATATAGTTTAAAAAATTAGGATAGAATAATTTTCATTAATAAATAAAGAATTCTTCTCTGAAACTGATCTTGAATATATAAAAAAATCAAAGTGATTCCTCACCGAAAAATTAGCAGTCAAACCATTTTTCATATCTATTTAATTCAAATACTTCAATATTTTTTGTATCGTATATAATACGTTCGAATTTTTTAAAATATGTTTGAACCTGACGATTATCGCACCTGTCTAAATTGTGGCGAAGTAACATATATTGATATTAGAAAATTATGTCAACAATGTTATACGAGTGGAAATAAAAACATTGATAATTTCATTAAACACACGCAGATATCAGGTTTAAAATTATGCCTCAAAGAATATCATAAATTAAAACCTGAATTACAACCATATCTATATTTAGAATGGGTTCCATTTAATAATTTTTTAGATATTGAATATATTGCAGAAGGTGGATTTAGTAAAATTTTTAAGGCAACTTTAAATTTGAATGGCCAGAAAAGGAACATTGTTTTAAAAGTTTTAAATTACTCCAAGAATGTGGATACAAAATTTTTAAATGAGGTAATTAATCATTCATATTTATTAACATTTAATTAAATTTAGCATTCACTACATTTTATTTTTTTTTTTTATTTTTAAATATAGCTAAAACTTACCTATCAGTTGAAGTCAAAATTTGTGATAAAATGTTATGGAGCAACCCAAGACCCAAAAACCAAGAATTATGCATTTATTTTAGATTATGCACCAAATGGAGATTTAAATCACTTTTTACGTAAAAACTTTAAAAAAGTTACGTGGAAAAAAAGGATAGATTTATTTCGTGATATTATTATTGGAATTAAATTACTTCACGATAAGAAAATTGTACACCGTGATTTACACAGTGGCAATATTCTTATTATCAAAAATGATTTTGAAGCTGTTATTTCTGATTTAGGGTTTAGTCAACGAGTAACTAGTAATTCAGGAAATTCAAAGAAGGCTCAAATGTATGGAGTAATTTCATATATGGCTCCAGAACTTTTTAGAGGTCAACCTTATTCACTTGCATCAGATATTTATAGTTTAGGAATGATTATGTGGCAATTGACATCAGGACATAGACCATTTCATGATCGAGAACATGGACCAATTCTTATATTAGATATTTTAGATGGGAAACGACCTAAAACCACCAAAGATACACCAGAATGTTGGGAAAATTTAATGAAAAAATGTTGGCATCCTTATCCTTCCCAACGACCAACAATAGATGAGATTTATCAATTATTTTTAGATTTTGAATATTATTGTAATTATTCAAAAGGTGATATCAAAAAAAATTATCCAGATAAATATGATATTTGGTTAGAATTTAAAAAGGCGGAAAAAGCAAGACTTGAAATGATCAAGTCCAAAAAGCCTAATCCTTTATATGAGCATCCAAATTCTAAATATTTTAGTATATCATTAGACTCTATGTTAGAATCGATTATTGATTCAGGTATTTTAATAATAATAATAATTTCAATGATTTTTTAAATTAAAATATGTTAATGCATATTTCTATCGATAAATTCTTGATAGGTAAATTTGATATCACGAATAGCAAGTAAGAATTATATAACATTATATTAAATAAGATTTATATATAATTGTTAATTGATTTTAAATTAATTTATTAATTGAAACGTCCTTATTTAAAAAATTTTTAAATAGTTCTGGTCGAATAAATAATATTGAAAATATTGAAAATTCCGAACCTGAATTATCAGGTATTTAATATAATAATGATTTAAAATTAAAGTTATTATATTATATTAATGTATTATTTTTATAGATCAATTCTCAAATGATAATTTTGATATTATGGATAGCAAGTAAGAAATCATATAATGTTATATGATATTTATTAATTTTAAATTAATTTACTAACTATTATTTATTTGAAATAGCTCTGATCGAATAAGTAACATTGAAAATTCTAAAAACTCAATTTTTACATTTTTTAATTTTTTACATTTTTTTGTTTATTTACTTTTTTTCATATTTTATTACACGTTTTTATTATCGAATTTATGTCATCTTGGTGATATTTATTATTTATAATTATTACGTGTCTCATTTATTATATTTATGCATCATTATTGGTTGATAAATCGATATATACCGTATTTTGCTGGCCATAGTACCCCGGGTCTTTTACAAATTTTGAAATTTTTGCCTTATACCCAGGTCTGAAATAATTCTGGGGGATACTTTAGTCCGCAAAATACGTTATATAAGTTAACTGTTAGATTGTTATGGCGCATACATAGAACAAATACAAAATAAGAATATGGAATTAGATACTTTGATTGATATAGTACAGTTAAGCTTAACATTGACAATTGTAATTTCTTTGACTAAATGTTTATTTATTTTTCTACGATCAGTCTTATTGTTCTAACAAATTGATCTATTTATAAATAATTGAAAAAAAAGATAAAATTGATATAATATTGAATATATCAGATAAAAAATAATATTTTTTATCATTATTGTCATTCTGATACTTTTTGAAGAAAGATTGAATCCTTATTTTGCAGAATACATATAAACGATCACATTCAACTATTTTCCCTGAATCTATAATTAATAATAATTACAATAACAATAATTAGTAATATAATTAATGATAATTATAATAATAAAATAGTAATAATGAAAATACCTAATACCAAAATATTATCAATCCACGACAGTTCTTAAACGATGAGAAATACATAATAATGTGATATCACTAAATTCTTGACGAATAGTTTCTTTGAATCATTCTATCCTTTAATATCGTAACTTTTTTAAAATTTTTGCGTAAAAAATGAAGTAATCACCATTTGAAAAATAAATGCATAGTTCTTGGTTTTGGGGATCCATAACATTTTATTACAAATTTTGATTTCAACTGTAGGCATATCAGGTATTTGAAATAAAATATGGTGAATGCTAATAAAATGAAAAATTTAATTAAATGGCATTCAAATTCCAAGTTGCCTTAAAAATTTTACTAAATCCGCCTTCTGCAATATATGCAATATAGGTTTTATTTTATAACATTCTTGGAGGTATAATTTTAAACATTGTTGAAGGTTCAAAAAAAAGCATATTCAAATAATAACTTCTTATTTTTTGTTATCCGAAAGTAATTTTATTAATAAATTAAAAATTAATAGTTAGTACTGGGCTAAAACTGTGTACTAATATTTTTTTTCATATAATATGTAAAAATAAAAGTTACAAATGTTACGCCTCGGCGAATTTTGGGGGAATATTTATTTCCCTCAATATTCATCAATAGAATATTTTAACAAGTGTTATAATACTGTACTCTGATCCGTTATAATTCAGTGTTAATAAACAGATAAACAAAGAATAAATAATCAATGTTTTGTTTACCTTTTGGTAGGACAAGTAGGTTGTTTTGAACAGTATTAATATTTATTATTTTTTATATAACTGAATTAATGAATAGAAAAAACGATAATAACGAATTGTAGAAATTAATACATGGTTCAATGAATAGGCAAATACAGAGAATGGAGAATGGAGAATGGAGAATGGAGAATGGAGAATGGAGAATATTTTATATTTATTAAATATTATATGATATTCTAATTTTCTAATTGTAAGGTGTAGTACTAAAATTTTAGTGTTGCGACGCCACAATTATGTATCAAAATTTCTTTAAATTCCTTTGGAGAATACGATTATGAAGAATTATCGAATGTTCAAGGAGAACAATGAAAAATAGATTTCAAATAAACATTAGTAAATAAATTCTCAGTAACTCGCAACGTCTATACTTAATCACCTTTTGTAGCTAGAAGTTTGTCACAGTCTTGTCTAAACAAAACGTGCGATTGTCAGGAATGGATTTCTACCTCCCGTCTTTGGCATCCAAACGTGTGGTTGATTGTATGCTACCAAATGGCTAATTTTCTTGAGATGTTAGACGGCATGCAAAAAGAATTAGTAAATACTTTTCTGAACATCCCGCCGATGAATTTATTCATCGTAAAGTTGTAAGTGCTGAGCACAATATACAATTTCGTTTTGGATCAGATTCATCAATATCAGGTATTTAATAATAATAATTTCAATAATTTTTTTTAAAATTGCATTATTTCTGTAGATCAGATAAATTCTATATTAAGAATAGCAAGTAAGAATGTAATGTTATATATTATATATTTGACAATTTTTAAATAGTTCTGATCGAATAAATAATATTAATAATAATATTGGACTTGAATTATCGGGTATTTAATATAATATTAAAGTTATTATATTATATTAATAATATTAATACATTATTTTTATAGATCAATTCTTAATATTTGTATAAGATTTATATATATATTATTTATTGATTTTAAATTAATTTACTAACTATTAAACAATTTTTAAATAGCTCTGATCGAATAAATGTATGTTACTTCTTTATATTTTATTACACGTTTTATTATTGAATTTATATCATCTCTTTGGTGTTATAATTTTTTGATATCTTATTCTTTTATCTAGATTTGTCTCATTTATTAATTTATGTATTTTTAACAACAATATATACCGTATTTTGCGGGCCATGGTCTTTTACAAATTTTCCCTTAAAGAAAACGTAAACAAGTAATAGAAATTAAATTAGGACAATATATTTCATATCATGTAAAATATCCGAGTCTGAAATAATTCTGGTTACTTTGTCCGCAAAATACGAAGTTCTTAAGAAAAAAAAATTTATGGAGTAGACTTTAATTTATATAATTATTCATTACATGTAACTATTGCAAACTGTCGTTTAATAAAGTACACTTCATTATCTAAAAGTCTATCTATAGTAACCGCTCTACTCTTTTATGTCACATGCTCTAAAGTAAAAAAAAATGATAAGCAAATTTCTATTACATTCGAATTCCTTCTATGATAGGTTGATAAAGAAATAAAAATTAATTTTTTTTAGTTTATCCTTTTCTACTGAAGTAACTCGCATTGCTCTTTTTTGGAGAAAATCGCGTTAGATAATGTCAGAAAGAAAAATACATAAATATTTCGATATCACATATTCCAAATGGAATATTCGTGACTTTTTGATCCAATGTGATTTGGAACCGCTCGGACAGAAGACAGCATGTTATAATAGGTCTCTTGAGACTATAGCTAATTATGAGACAGATCCTAGGCGCGGAAAAGCACAAGAACTGCTTAATAGATACAAGGAGGCAAGTTTAACAGCTTTTTTTTTGCAGATAGAAAATAGGTGACGTGTCTAGGATCTACGAAATCCTCTGACATTCAAGGCTTCGAACCGAGTCACGAAGTCAGTGTTGGAGCGTATACGACCTACGAAGTCTTCTTACGTTCAAGGCTTCGAACCGATCTAACATTGGCCCTGCTGGGGCGTATACGACCTACGAAGTCGTTTTACGTTCAAGGCTTCGAACCAACCTGGCAGGATGGGAAAATAGATAGGGCACGTTAGTCGAGAACATTACTAATTTTTCTAAAATTTTCCATTCACCTTTTTGGCATCTGAATCGTCGAACTCCTTTTCTGCATCCAAATCGCCGAACTCCTTTTTTGCATCCGAATCGCCGAACTCCTTTTCTTCATATCAATAATGATCCGGACTACACTCCAAGAAGGTATTGTATGATTAACTTTTGAATGATATTCTTCAATTTTTCTTAAACTGCAATTTCGTTTCTTTTTGCAATACAAGTGACACTGATGAATCAACTTCTGATGCATCTGGGTATAATGACGATTTGGATTGTAATGTAGGTTCATGTTATCCAAAATTCATATTTACAAGTGGAAGGAAACAAGGAAATAAAGTTTTTTTTCACATTAATACTTCAGAACGAGAAGGATTCTCCAAAAATTGACAAGGTTGCTTTTTGTAAGACTCATGATAAGTTGAAGTTGAGCACGGGAAAAATAGTGGACATTCTTTTTAAATTTTGCAAAGACATGGACTATGAACAGTAAGTTTCTCAAAATTTAAATTCTTTTTATCTTGTTATTCACAATACTGATGATGATTTGATTAGCCATGCTCATTCATATATTGTTGGCTTTGATGATGAGGATGTCAAAATGTTGTTTACTGATGAAGAGTGGAACGAACTAACCAAAGATCGAATTGGGGTTCCATCTTTTCCGCGTGATATTGCAGAAGAGTTAGCAAAATATGGAAGTAAAACGTTAAAAGAGCTACGTATAAAAGTGATGAAATCATTTCTTAAGGAAGAAGAAGAATATGATGTCCACAAGCATTATAATCAAGAATGGATCCAAATGACCATGCGAACACTTTGTAATCTGTTCGAGAATGTAGATACCCCCTTAGTAAGGACCCAATACGAAGATTGGTTCACGGTTGCACTTTTTGGAACATGTATCGATTTCTGCATTAGGGATGCACAATTGGGCACTGACATTAAGAGGTTTTATCCATTTCCGCTAATGTAAACAATGAATTACCATTATTTACTTATTTATTACTTTTATAGAACCGACGCGCCATCATTGAGTAGTGCCAACAGAAAGAATCGGCATCGGAAAGCAAATACAAGAAAGTTCATTGGTCGCAAAATCGATGGAATATGTAACTAATAGGCTTCTTGAAATTGGAGCCATTGAAGGTGCAAGAGCTTTTGCAGGAGTTTCGGATAACAAATATTTTCTCGAGTCATTTAAAATGCCCAAAACGCTTCGAGACATGTATACTGATTTAATTAAGGCTGTGAATTATGATGATCAAAAGGCAAATAAACTTCAAGTATTTGGAATTTTACATTTGGGTTGTATATCCAATTTGCAAGATTATGGCGCGTTGGTGGATCAATTTGTATTTTTCGCAAAGATCCCCAATCTTTTTATGTAGATAGCAAGTTCTCGAAAAATGGATTAAATTCCTTCATTAAACTTCTGAAAAAGATATACCAATATAAGGTATGAAAATCTTATATTGCAGTTATTGTTTTATTTTTCTTTCGTGTTTTAATTATTTTCACAGATTATGATTAAAAACAACCTACAAATTCTAAATATTCTGAATGACGGCGATTATACTGAATCTGATAACTTACTAAATGAATTGCTTGAGGACGAACAATACTCTACTCCGCCACCCACGTAAATTAAATTTTTTGCTGAATGTGAGAACACTCCAAAGAAAAAAAAGAAAAAAAGGAGTAATTCGAAAGAAAAGAATTCAAGGCGAAAAAAAATAAAGTCGAATCATTCCGTGATTTAACTTTTGTGACAAACCAGTCTTATAATGTAATACGATATTCTTTTAATAAAGTGTTTATGTATAAAGTTTCAGGAATATGATTTTTAAATGCACATTTAAAGTTTTAATTTTATTCAATATGATCTATTTATTCGATTATTATACATATCTATTTATTTAAAATAAAATTTACCTAAGGTATCCTTTGAGGGCTGGTACTTTGGACTTTTATTTGTTATCCCTTAAGGGCTGGTAACAATTTTTTTTCTCGATATATGTTTCATGCCAAAATAAATTTACGTTTCTATTCATGCAACTGTAGGAACGATATCTTGTCGATTTTCAATAAATTCCTGTAATGATCAGATGTGATCAATGTGCGATTAACGGGTTGATCGATGTGCGATGGATGTGCAGTCAAGATGTAATCGTGGTATAATTGTATTATTTATCAACTGATCCGGTACCAATGCAAAGTCATTTTGTTCGAAATAAAAACCCCTATTGTGGGTAATATATCGATATTATTATTAAAATCCCACAACAGTTCTTAAACGATGATCAATACATAATAAAGTGGCATAGTTTCTTGAATCATTAAAAGCTACACTTACCGTGGCTTTGTCCATTATAATTAATTTCGATTTTCGGACCAATGTTCTAGCTAGAGCAATTAATACATAGCATATCCAAAATAATTTCCAATGTACGAAATAACATATTTCAGATCATATCCAGGGCGAATATTAAAAGGTTTGGGTAATGTTCTATCTTTCTTATCGAGAATAGTTGCAATATCAAAACCAGACATATTTATCGATTATAGAGAATAATATATTTAGTAGTTTTAGTGTTTTTGGCCTATAATATATACATATATCTATTACAAGATTCAATTTTTGTATAATCAGCGTGAAGTGCATATATATTGCAATTATACGTAAAAACTTGAATTAACTAGTTTCAAGCGACTTATAAACTTCAGCGATTATCTGAATTATTTATTATACTAATACTATCTGTATATCGTGGGATTTCATAATATATGACATTTTTCCACATAAATTGGATCGTTGATTTTTAACTTCTTTGCTTTTGTAATAAGAATGCATGCAAACGAAACTCGAAAAGGCCAATTTTTATTAGTGCTGTTAACAGGTTATAGGGCTTTGAACTCTTCACTATTTCCGTAAACGCCAAGATCTATGCATATTTCATCTTTTGACTTCCCTAGTGTAACTTTTTAAGCAATATAAAGGATTTGATCAACCAAAAACGGAGACAAAATTTTCTTTCTACATATGACGCAGTGCATAAAACCAGATTTCAACGCTATAAACCAATACAAAACGATAACATGTCTTCAGAACCGGCCTCACCCTCAAGCATATCATCTGGCGAAGAAGTAATAACCCGCACCATGGCGGATGTAATTAGGGATTATGATACTGACGAGCTAATCGATTATTTACGAAGAAGAAATTTAAAATTGGATGAAGATGACTTTGAAATTCTCCGTAAAGAAAAATTTCTGGTCCTGCCTTTCTTGAAACAACAAAAGATGAATTCCGCAATTATGGCATGAAAGGTGGTCCTGCAACAGTATTAACAAAATTTATTGAGGATATCAAAGAACAGAAATTATGCTTTTAACTCTTAGAAATATTATGATTGAAATTAGAGCTTATTGATACAAGCTTTGGAACAAGCCAATTCACATCCACCAAGAAATGCTCAACAAAGTCCCACTGTTACTTCGCCATTACGTAATTAGATAGATATAGATTTTTATGTGTCATAGACCAGGCTTTGCCCATTATGTATATATATTATATTTTATCCTGTATTTTTTGCTATATTAATAAAGTTGGCCTGGTGGTTGATTTCGCATAATTAATCATGTTTAGTTTGTATATGTATTTCGTGAATTTATTTTATAATTTTTACAAGTGTATTTTTGAGATACATTAATATCATGATTTTTTAGAAAAAGTGATCGGCGTGACAATTCGTCACACGTATTTTTTATCATACACACAAAATAAAAGATTTATTATAAATATAAAATTTATCTTAAATACATGACGCTAATGAATATCACCAGAGAAACCAATCAAAAAACCCTTTTGGAGGAAAATAACTTTAACGTTGCGGATCTAACTAACAAGAATCAGATACGAGGTATTGAGAGTACAACTATTTTTCCAAGTTTTATTAAACATTGAAGTCATTAGAATTATTTTCAGAGGATGATTTGTACTCACCTGACGAAAGTGATAGTGACTCTGAAGAATCCAAAGCATTAACGATTAAGCACAGCATCCGTATTGTATCTTATTGATTCTGACTCAACATGTTTTGGAGAAAAATTACTAATTGCTTGCATTTCATTCTAACATTAAGTTTCTCTTAAGAGATTTTACGAATACACTCACAAATTTCCCGACCCCAAGTATATGTTCAACCTCAAAGAAAAAGGGCTCACTACTCCTGAAAAATTCGTTGCATGGTGGAATGGGAACAATTCAGATTTTCAGATCACAGTTGATTCAATCGAGGAATGGACCCATCGCGAAGATGACCCTTCCCGCTATAATTGTCATTGGGGAGAGTATGGAGATTAGGTATAGCGTAACATATACCAGAGTTCAAGCTTTTTTTAATAAAGCAATACGAATGACGATCATCTAAGTATTATTTTATTAGGTCATAAGACATATAAATATAATGTGTTCAGTTAAAATACGAAAGATTAACATTTTGTCAATCCGCCGTTGTAAAAAATGATTTTATTAAGGATTATTACTGATATACTGGTTGATGGATTTTCATCAAGCGAAATATCTAGTGGTCGACCGCATTGATAGCCGAGACGAAGGGTCAGATCAGTAATGCCTTTCGCTTCTCCCATGAGAAGATTGACATACGCTTGTTTTTCAGATGGTACTCTTTCATCGAAACATTCTATTTAGAAAATATTAGTTACTAGACAGTATACTGTGGAATCTTGTAAATGCATAACTAAATTACAAACCTTTAAGCCGAATTGTTTGAACATTGTTTGCAATGCCTATTCGCCTCCCAATTACACATAATCCAGCTCCTGACGCTCTCATGTATCGATTGTCAGTGATTTTGTTTTTAATTATTTTCTATCTTGAAATTGGTTTGAAAACAATTAACCCATTATCGTATTCGCTGAGGAAAATGACTGGTCTCCGAAGCTTGTTTCAATTCTTTCTCTAGAACTTTAATATCACGACCATAGGTCTCGATTTTCTTACACAATTGACCGTAGTAGTATTCACTTATCCTAACCTCGCAGGTTCCTATAAAAAAATAAATAACGTGAATTTTTAAAGAATCATTTGTTTAGAAAATATACAATAACGTTGATACTGTACTTCTTCTAAAAACTAGCGTCTGCAAATTTTCCTGTATAAAAATTCGGCCACGCCATATGCTATACCCAAATATGGCCCAGGTACTTCCAATTAACATTGAAGACACTACAAATATCCAGCAAAAAATACACCATATTGCCAAAAGACTAAGCTTATAGGGAAAGACACAACCAAGGCTATAGGGAAAACCACTACTACTGAAGTAAATGATATGATTAGAATTCAAACAATAATCGGACATATGGTCAAAAGCACGATGACCCAGATATAAAAATTTCACATAGCTTTGAAGAGAAATTTGCAAAAACAAATGTAGCTGATTGATTAAAATTGACGTGATTTTGATTAAAGTATCTGTCATCTTTTTTCCAAAACAATCTCAGTGGACACATGATTAATATATTTTGTTATCCTAAGTGATGTATTGATCAATTCTTTTTATACTATAAAAATCACATTTCAAAGCAATGAAAATAATGACACTTGTGCCTGGTTTCCCAGAGCCTTGCTTTAATTCTTACTTGCTATTCATAATATCAAACTATCTATCAAGAATTGACCTATAGAAATCATGCATTAACGTAATGAATTTTTATAATTTTAATTTGAAGAGAATTATTGAAAAAATTATTATTAAATTGATATTGATGAATTAATAATAGATTTTAACATAGAGTCTAAAACACTTCTTGGATTTGATCATTTCAAGTCTTTTTTTTTCCGTCTTTTTAAATTCTAACAAAATATCACATTTATCTGGATAATTTTTTTTTATATCATCTTTTGAACGATCACAATAATATTTAAAATCTATAAATAATTGACAAATCTCATCAAATATTGTCGTTTAGAAGGATTAGGATGCCAGCATTTTTCATTAAATTTTCCCAACATTCTGGTGTATCTTTAGTGATTTCAGGTCGCTTGCCGTCTAAAATATCGTATATGAGATTTGGTCCATGTTCTTGACCATGAAATGGTTTATGTCCCGTTGTTAATTCCCACAGAATCATTCCTAAGCTATAGATGTCTGATGCAAATGTATATGGTTTACCCTTAAAAAGTTCTGGCGCCATATATGGAATTACTCCATATATTTGAGGTTTCTTTGAATTTTTCGAATTGTTACTCGTTGACTAAATCCTAAATCAGAAATAACTGCTTTAAAAACATCATTCGTGATAATGAGAATATTGCCACTATGTAAATCACAATGTATAATTTTATTATCGTGAAGTAATTTAATTCCAATAATAATATCACGAAATAAATCTATCTTTTTTTTCCACGTAACTTTTTTAAAATTTTTGCGTAAAAAATGATGTAAATCTCCACTTGGTGCATAATCTAAAATAAATGCATATTTCTTGGTTTTTGGGTCTTGAGTTGCTCCATAACATTTTATTACAAATTTAGACTTCAACTGATAGGTAAGTTTTAGCTATAATTTAAAAAATTTGAAATAAAGTATAGTGAACTCTAATAAAATGAAAAATTTAATTAAATCTTAATAATACGAAATGATTAATTACCTCGTTTAAAAATTTTGTATCCACATTCTTGGAGTTATTTAAAACTTTTAATACACAGTTTTTTTCTGGCCATTCGAATTTTTTTCCCAAGTTGCCTTATAAATTTTACTAAACCCACCTTCTGCGATATATTCAATATCTAAAAAATTATTAAATGGAACCCATTCCAAATATAGATATGGTTGTAATTTAGGTTTTAATCTATATTCTTTGAGGGACAATCTTAAACCTGATATCTGTGTGTGTTTGATGAAATTATCAATGTTTTTATTGCCACTCGTATAACATTGTTCACACAATTTTCTAATATCAATATATGTTACTTCGCCACAATTGTGACAGATGCGATAATCGTCAGGTTCAAACATATTTTAAAAAATTCGAACGTACACAACCACGTAAATGTCCAAGTCAATAACAAGAGCTTGTATGGGAGACAGACCAGTAACTTGATCAGAGTACTAGATGAAGTTAGATCCAAGCATGCGAATGTGCTGAAAATAAATGCATTATTCCAAAATAAAGTTTGATTAAACTGATAGGTGAGCTTAGCTATATTTAAAAAAAGAAATTTAATTAATTGTTAAAAGCTACAAAGTAATTAATTACCTCATTTAAAAATTATGTATTCACATTCTAAGAGCTATTTAAAATTTTCAAAACAATTTGCTTTTCTGACTATTTATTTTCATAAATACCAAAACTAATGTTTTTCTCCAAGTTGCCTTATAAATTTGACTAAAATCACCTTTTGCAATATATTCAACACCTAAAAGATTATAAATTTAACCCATTTTAAAAATTGTCGTGACTCGGGATAATAAAAGCTTAATTTTAGACCTGATTACTGAACATTGTATTTCATGTTTCTTTGCCACAATTTTGCACGGCTTATACTGTGCGGAAATTTAATTATTATATTATTTTATTTCATTATAAATTGCATCAGATACATTGATGAGATTTATATTTTTTTTAGCAAAAATATATGTATTTTTATGTTACAAACGTTATTAAACTGTTTTTATGAAAAATAAAAATAAATTTTTAGATTTATCAAATCTATCAATATTTAAATAATGATTTTTATTATTTGAGATTGGTATCATCATTATTGTTTTTATTTTTATTTAATTTTTTTTATTATATTAACCTTATTTTTTGTTCAATGATCAAAAATATGTAATAAAGATAAATTCATATCATTATCGTGGAGTAAGAATTTTTATTTTTAATATGGCGTGTTCTTTTTTTGTGGGACATTCTTTATGAAATAGTTGATGAAATAGTTTGAGAAATGGAGTTTCTAAAGAGACTGATTATAATGTAGTCGATATATTTGGAGAAGTTAATAAAGTAGGAGTGTGTTGTATTTATAATTGCATTTTTACGAAGGTCTTTAACTTTGTAATTACTATTCCTTTTGTATTTACTAGTTCTGTGTAATATTTCTTGCTGGCTATTATTACACGTTCAGTTTGTGATATCATTAATAAATTTGACAAAAAGTAAATTCATTCTTTTATTTTCAGATCTTTAGAGGAATGTGTGAACGTATGGTGAATTTGGAAATTTCATCAAAAAAAAAATCAGAATGACAAAAAATAATATTTTAAATTAAATTGACCGATTTTTTGAAACAATGAAAANATTTTTATTTAATTTTTTTTATTATATTAACCTTATTTTTTGTTCAATGATCAAAAATATGTAATAAAGATAAATTCATATCATTATCGTGGAGTAAGAATTTTTATTTTTAATATGGCGTGTTCTTTTTTTGTGGGACATTCTTTATGAAATAGTTGATGAAATAGTTTGAGAAATGGAGTTTCTAAAGAGACTGATTATAATGTAGTCGATATATTTGGAGAAGTTAATAAAGTAGGAGTGTGTTGTATTTATAATTGCATTTTTACGAAGGTCTTTAACTTTGTAATTACTATTCCTTTTGTATTTACTAGTTCTGTGTAATATTTCTTGCTGGCTATTATTACACGTTCAGTTTGTGATATCATTAATAAATTTGACAAAAAGTAAATTCATTCTTTTATTTTCAGATCTTTAGAGGAATGTGTGAACGTATGGTGAATTTGGAAATTTCATCAAAAAAAAAATCAGAATGACAAAAAATAATATTTTAAATTAAATTGACCGATTTTTTGAAACAATGAAAATAGATTTCAAATATATATTTTTGGTTAATAAAATGATATACTGTATGTGACACGAAATAGTCGTAAATAATGTTACTTTAAAGGTAGATCTTCACATTATTTCATTATCTAAATCAAAAGTTAACGTATCCAGAAATATATTTACATCACGTGTTATAATAAAAATTTCATCGGACAAGGAATACAACTTAATTTGCATAATATTTAACAGCCATTCCTTGTAAGGTTAGACCAAATAATATTTAACAGCCATTCCTTGTAAGGTTAGACCAAATAATTTATGTAGATACTTTAATATATGTAAACAAGATATTTTTATAATATAGTTATAATATAGTATAATATATAAAATTTTATTCCATATGATTTCCTTTTTTTCTGTTATTATATACAACCAAATATTTTCCAGGTAAAATATTATTCTTAATTCTTTAAGTTACACAAACAAGTGGCGCCCAGTTTGTAGATTTTAGTTATATTCTGAAAATTTAATCAGCCTTAAAATTTTTTTTCTTTACATCTGAGATAATACGCATCGTTCTTTTTTTTTTTAGAAAAGTTTAAATAGACGCACTCCCCGCAAAATCTCGAAATTTCATTCTAACAAGGATTCCTTTTAAAAAGACTTCCACATTATAAATTTCTCATATATATATACGTAATTTAAAGATTATATTATAAGTGAATTACAATAATCATTTATAATACCACTCGACCCTATTGTAAAATATAATATAAAATAATTCGTGTAACAAAAACTATTACTTTAGGAAAGTTAAAATTCTACTTATTAAATTATATGTTTGAACCTGTTGATTATTGCGCCTGTCACAATTGTGGCAAAGAAACATATATTGATCTTAGAAAATTATGTGAACAATGTTATACGAGTGGCAATAAAAACATTGATAATTTCATCAAACACACGCAGCTATCGGGTTTAAAATTCTACCTCAAAACAAAACCATGTCCATATTTAGAATGGGTTCCATATAATAATTTTTTAGATATTGAATATATTGCAGAAGGCGGATTTAGTAAAATTTTTAAGGCAACATGTAATTTGAATGGTCAAAAAAGGCACATTGTTTTAAAAACCTTAAATGACTCTAAGAATGCGGATACAAAATTTTTAAACGAGGTAATTAATCACTTCGTGCTTATTAACATTTAATTAAATTTTTTCGTTTTATTAGCATTTACTATATTTTATTTTAAATTTTTTAAATTATAGCTAAAACTTACCTATCAGTTGAAGTCAAAATTTGTAATAAAATGTTATGGAGCAACTCAAGACCCAAAAACCAAGAAATATGCATTTATTTTAGATTATGCACCAAATGGAGATTTACATCATTTTTTACGCAAAAATTTTAAAAAAGTTACGTGGAAAAAAAAGATAGATTTATTTCGTGATATTATTATTGGAATTAAATTTCTTCACGATAATAAAATTATACATTGTGATTTACATAGTGGCAATATTCTCATTATCACGAATGATGTTTTTGAAGCAGTTATTTCTGATTTAGGATTTTGTCAACGAGTAACTAGTAATTCGAAAAATTCAAAGAAACCTCAAATGTATGGCGTAATTCCATATATGGCTCCAGAACTTTTTAAGGGTGAACCACATACATTTGAATCAGACGTCTATAGTTTAGGAATGATTATGTGGGAATTAACAACGGGGCATAAACCATTTCATGACCAAGAATATGGTCCAAAACTTATATTAGATATTTTAGATGGAAAAAAACCAGAAATCACTAAAGATACACCAGAATGTTGGGAAATTTTAATGAAAAAATGCTGGCATCTTAATCCTTCCCAACGACCAACAATAGATGAAATTTATCAATTATTTTTAGATTTTAAATATTATTGTGATCATTCAAAAGATGATATCAAAAAAAAATATCCAGATAAATATGATATTTCATTAAAATTTAAAAAGGCGGAAAAAAAAAGACTTGAAATGATCAAATCCAAAAAGCCATTTATAAATAATTCATTATATGAGCGTCCAAATCCTAGATATTATAGTATATCATTAGACTCTATGTTAGAATCTATTGATTCAGGTATTTAATAATAATAATTTTTTAAATTATAGTTATAAAAATTCATATTAATACATAGTTTCTATAGGTCAATTCTCAATTGATAATTTCGATATTATGAATAGCAAGTAAGAATTATATAATATTTATATACAATCATTTATTAATTTTAAATTAATTTACTAAATATTATGTATTGATGTATTTAACAATTTTTAATAGTTCTGATCAAATAAAAAATTTCGAAAATTCCGAACGTTCAAAAAATTCTAAAAAATCATTTTTTAGGCAAATAATCACAAGGAAAATCAAATAAAAGTAATATTTTTTTCATTGAAAAATATTTTTTAATATTTATTTATTGAATTTGGGAATGACTTATTTATTTTTTATTATTTTCATATATTACTTATAGCATCTAAGTTTAACTTTTATTTTATAACTACTTGTATTTCATTTATTATGTTTATGTATTTATTTTATTTTGAATTAAAGGATAGTTATTTTTTGGCAGCCTGCAATGTTGTTGTTATTGAAAAGGCGCCAGTTAACAAATAAACAAATAAATAACGGAGACGAAAAAGTCATAAAGACCAGACGATTATTTTCTCAATGTTTACAAGAGATCTTCAATAAGATTAAGATTTTCGTAATTTTCATACGTACCATACATATGATATGTTATGAAATAATGATTTTCGAAAAATGACAAAGAATATTTTTTACGTTTTAGTTTTTCCGCAAGTACCATACATATGTTATGAAATAATGATTTGTGAAATAGCTATTTTTACAAATAAAATTATGTAGTCATCCGAGACAATCGAAAGTCCAGAACTTTATGTAGAACATACCGCATAATTACTAAGTGTCCAAGTTAATAACGCGAGATTTCATGTGAGGCAAACTAGTGCTTGATCAGAGTACTAGAAGAAGTTATACCCAAAGCCTGCCTCAAAAGGCCTATTCTTTGGCGAATGTGCTGAAAAAAAATGCATAATTTTAAGAACTTGGGTTACCGCATTACAAAGTTCAACTTAAACTGATAGTTATATTAAAAAAAAAAAAAAAATACAAAATTTGTGGTACCAATAAAAGAATTTTAATTAATTATTAAAAGCAATAATCAATCATCTCATTTACACTAGTCGAAAATTTATAAAACTTACATCTATCGGGTAACAGATAGGTGTAGTNTGTTATGAAATAATGATTTTCGAAAAATGACAAAGAATATTTTTTACGTTTTAGTTTTTCCGCAAGTACCATACATATGTTATGAAATAATGATTTGTGAAATAGCTATTTTTACAAATAAAATTATGTAGTCATCCGAGACAATCGAAAGTCCAGAACTTTATGTAGAACATACCGCATAATTACTAAGTGTCCAAGTTAATAACGCGAGATTTCATGTGAGGCAAACTAGTGCTTGATCAGAGTACTAGAAGAAGTTATACCCAAAGCCTGCCTCAAAAGGCCTATTCTTTGGCGAATGTGCTGAAAAAAAATGCATAATTTTAAGAACTTGGGTTACCGCATTACAAAGTTCAACTTAAACTGATAGTTATATTAAAAAAAAAAAAAAAATACAAAATTTGTGGTACCAATAAAAGAATTTTAATTAATTATTAAAAGCAATAATCAATCATCTCATTTACACTAGTCGAAAATTTATAAAACTTACATCTATCGGGTAACAGATAGGTGTAGTATCCGTGCCTAATATCGTACACATATCGGGTATCCGATAGGTATGAGAAAACATTTTTCACACTTATCGGGTACCCGATATATGTAAAAAAACATTTTTTACACCTATCGAGTACCCGATATGTGTAAGATATTAGGCACGAATACTACATCTATCTGGTATCTGATAGGTATAGGTTTTATAAATTTTCAACCAGTGTTAAAAGTCGTCTATCATAAATACAAAAACTAATGTTATTCCTTATAAATTGAACTAAAGCCGCCTTTTGTAATATATTCAACATCCATTTTAAAAATTTTCGGGTTCAGGATACCATGTTTTTTTTGAATTTTTCGAATTAACAGTTACTCTTTGACTAAATCCTAAATCAGAAATAACAGCTTAAAAATCATTCGTGATAATAAGAATATTACCATTATCGCTGCAAAGATTTCGTTTTTAATAGATCTATGATTATTTTTTTGATATATATTATTTTCATGTGAATTTTGCATTACTGCTATGTAAATCACGGTGCACAGTTATCAAGATTAGAACTATATCTCAAAGAATATTATCATTGCAAAAGTTGAGTTTAGTCTACTTCCTTCTTGCAGTCAGGTCTTGGGCATATTGAATGATTTTTGATGGAATTTTCGCTGCAGTCACGATTATATAAATGATCACAGGAGGACCCCGAGCAATCTATAAATAGGTCACATTAGAGTTTGCTTAACTATCATAGTAGAATTTTTAAAAAGTTGCTTATTTTTAATTAAAATTTAAAAATTTACTTACAAAAATTATATTTTTCCTTTCTTATTTCCTAATTTAGTATTATCTGACTTATTCATAGATTGCTTGGGGTCCTATCACAGGTAAGTATGGTAATTGCTTTTTTATTTCAAACAAAAAAGTTCTTGATTACATAACGAGCATGCATCTAGTTCAGGAACATTGATATTGCTAGTAATTTTTTTTGGTGACGAATTTTTAAGAATATTTAATACAAAAGTCTTAATATTGGCAGACCTAATGCAGAATAGATATATTTTCGAGACATCTACCTTTTTACATATCTTGTTTGCACTTATATATCAATTTTTATGTTAGTACTCATCTTGGTTTTTATGTATCTCTGTCAATAGCTCGGCTATTATAATGGAATAGAAATGGAAAAGTCGAATTTCTGAATTGGCGAAATTACCCAATAGATGCATATTTTAAAAATTAGAAAACTATCAATTGTTCTGCAGGCTCATCTGAGGTACTACTATTATCATTATCATAATTATATACAGATGAATAGACATAGCGACATTGTTGAACAATATGTTCTAGCTTTTTATGGAATACACTCATTTTGTTTTCCAGAGCTGTGATGAAATCTTTGAGATATTTAAGTTCATTTTTTCACTTTTTATTTCGCATATTCATTAAAACTTTCCATCATTTTAATTAACATATATTATATCAAAAATAATCAAACTCGATAAATAATTATACTTTACTTTACGATGCATTAAATTAGGACGTTTTTTTATATCTGCAGTCTTATATGCATGTGTAACTTCTGATCCTGAACTGGACGAAGAAGTAGTACTTGAGTTTGAAGTGTAATTGATTCGTATAAATCATTAATATTTCTTTTATCAACAGATACTACAACCCTGACTTCTTTTTGACTTCGAGATCCTTGATACACAGAGTTGTTCTTACCCAAGCTTTTTTTACATCTGTCACTATTTCTGGTAAATAATTCTGGATTTTATCATGAATATAGTTTCGACCATAAAATTTGAATGATTAGATTAATTTTATTTTTCCTTTACATGTTCGGATAAGATAAATTGAGTTAAAAAAAATCATATATGTATGCATGACAAATTGTAATGCCGATCACTTTTGTCAAGAAAAAATATTGATTGAGGCGAAATCAGCTACCGCAAAATTGATATACTCGAAGTCACACACTTACTTAACTAAAGTTTCTTGGAAAGTGATAATGTAATTTCTGAAAAGAACTTTATTAATTTTACGAAATATAATAATTACTAACTTATCTTTGTTATATCAAGCTTATAAATAATCACATTTTACCAATTAACATTGTTACCACCTGGGAGAGCAAGCTTACTAAATTATAGTGGTTTAGCTTGGTGATAAACTTGTGTTGATTAAATTATGTGAATGATTATAAATACTTGGGGAATTCAATTAAACAAGGATAATGTCAATTTATCTAACTAATTAACCAACAAAAAAATACAATAACTATAATCTAAAAATAATCATAGATTCAATAAACTAAGAATAAAGAACAAAGGTGAGTTTGAGTTAGGCAATATGTCCTTAGGTTATTTCAGCAACACTTTAAGACAAAAGTATAAAGTAATTGTTATTTTTATTAAAATAAAAGAAATAGGAATTGAATAAACTCTAAAACTGACTTGAACAAGACAATTTCTCTTGTCTTTATATACATTTCTATTCTTTGAGGTCCAGGACCTCACTTGAGGTCTAAGGCCATCTTTTGAGGTCTATCACTTGATGCTGGACCTCTTCTGAGGTCTCTCTAATTAAGGATCTCAACTGAGGGTTTGGTGATCAAGACTTCACTTGAGGTCTTCAAGGTCCTTTGATAGTCAACTATTCTAATTATACTTTAGTTAATATGAATTTCTGATTCCATTCTAAGGTGTTATTTAATTAACTGACTATATAAAAATAGAAATAACTAAACATAAATAGGTCAATTCTAAAACAGATGCAATAACTACTAAGTAATAATAAATAAAGCTAGAGATAAATAATAATAAATAGTAAATAAGATATAACAAGAAAGAATAAATAATAAAATAATAAAGAAATAAAATAAAATAAAATAAAATAAACTTCTAACAACATTCATAAAATTAACACGCTCACATGATGCGAAAATGAAGTAATTATAACTTTATTGATAATAATGAAGACGAATAAGAAAAGAGAGCTAAGGAAAATTAGGGTTTCATTAAATTTATCAAATAATAAGAATCAAATAATAAGAAAATGTAAAAAAAATAATGATAATATATTTAGTGCTAAAATTCGAGCTTTATTAAGATGACCTCAATTTAAAAACATTAGCAACTTTGCCATTTAATATCATAATAGAATTTAGTTTCTATACTAATGACTTTGTATACTATTTTAAAATAATTACAATATGCCATTCCTTTCCAACCATCCCACCAGAAGTAAGGACCTTCATGTCTTGTATCGGCCTGCGTATGAAAAGAAAATTTATATCCGGCTGCATAGTCTGGAGAAGTCATCGAAGATGTACCATTAGTGTTTAAATTACAATCAGTTTCTACCTCTTCCTGATTCCCATTGATCCAATGAACACATACAGGACCTAAGTCATCTGTATCTCCATGAACAAATAACTCAAAATGATGTGTTGGATACGTGTAATAGCTTTCATCAAGAGATGCATTTCTGATAACATACGCAGTGGAAATTCCAGTAAAAGATAATAATACCAATAATAGCGATAATTTCTTTATACCTAAAATTTCATAAATGAGGTATAAAGTTATGTATAATAATATAAAGAAATTAATTTATAAAAATTAAAATTTTTTTTACCTAACATTTTTATTTTAAAAATAATTTATAATATAATAGGTAAATTAAGATCATAAACAGAAAGATTGTCATGACGTTTCAAGTATTTCGTGTATTTCACATGCGAGCTACAATTGTTAGCGGATCGGCAAGACATGTTTATTTTCAATAATGAAAACGGTATACAATATGAAGTATTACATAATCGATATTTTCTATTTTATCGCATCAAAAAGATTATAGATTTTCCTGCCAAGCATTATTAGTTATCTCTTTCGGCTTATCAGGACCTGAACAACTTGTTTTTTATGGGATTTTTTACGGTGCTTGAGGTGTTTTTTAAGATCTCGTCCAAAATTCTGATAACATCTTGAACGGGGTTTTTTTATTATCATCTTCGGCTTTTACAACTTGGCGATTTTCGGCAGCAGATACTATTATGCGAATCATAGAGTCTTTCACTCATTTTCCACAGAATCCAAATATTCAGTAGATAATTCATCAATTAGTTTTTTTTAGACTCAGCGGCTCTTTTTTTTATCATCTTCGCGTAATCTTTTTATGTTTAGGCGTGTTACTTTTTGTCTGCTCCACATAATTTGGATACAATGGAAGATGTGATATGATAGGATTAAAAGCACGAAGTACCATCGTTTCTGTGATTATTGCACTCGAAATGGGTTTGACAAATTTTTGAGAGTATATAGTTAAATATTTTAACGAAAGTCAAGCTTTTATTTACATAATAACATATTATAAAAAATTATAAAATTTTGCGTTGAACCTTTTTACTTAGAGATTGAAAGGTTGACATAATAAAATTTTGAGTTTTTAATAATGTAACTTTTCCAATAACTTAAATTTTTTTATATACACAGTCATTTTTTATTAGTATAGATAGATCGATTGGCAATAAAAAATATGAGTTTTTGAAAGATGCTTATAATAATTAAATATAATTTACATTACTCATCTATATAGTCTATTACTATAAAAAATGTACTTGATCTAATTAGAGAACAAAAAGAGATGACGGGAGAATATAATTATAAAGATTCGTCATCTAGTGACTTTTCATATGAACGATCAAAATTCAATTGAACCTTATTGTAAAACAAGTATAAATACTTGTATCAAAATCTAGACTTTCCCTATGACGAATAGGATGTATGTATTAATAAATAACTGAAAAATAATAATTATTCGGAAGGTATCGCATGATTATCCTTTGAACGATATTCTTCAATTTTTCTTAAACTGCAATTTTGTAATACAATTGACGTTCAACTGATGCATCTGAAGATAATGACGATTCAGATTGTAATGTAAGTTCACATTATCCAAAATTCATATTTATAAGTGGAAGGAAACAAGGAAATAAAGTTTTCTCTCACATTAATACTTTAGGTAAATGAGAAGGATCTTCCAAAAATTGACAAGGTGGCTTTTTGCAGGACTCATGATGCTATTGCGGACACTGAAGTTGAAGTTGGACACAAGAAAAATTGTAGAGGTCGTTCTTTTTAAATTTTGCAAAGACATGAACTATGAACAGTAAGTTTCTCAAAATTTAAATTCTTTTTACCTTGTCATTCACACTACTGACGATGATTTGATTAGCCATGCTTATTCATATATTGTTAACTTTAACAATGAGGATGTCAGAGCATTGTTTACCGATGAAGAGTGGAACAAACTGACCAAAATCAAATTGGGGTTTCATATTTTCCACGTGATATTGCAGAAGAGTACGGAAGTAAAACGTTAAAAGAGCTACATACAAAAGTGATAAATCATATCTTAAAGATGAAGAAGAATATGATGTCCGCAAGCATTATAATCAAGAATGGATCCAAATGACTATGCGAACACTTTGTAATCTGTTCAAGAATATTGATTTCTGCATTAGGGATGCACAATTGGGTTATCCATTTCCGTTAATTTAAACCATCATTTCATCATTTTACTTATTTAACTTATTTATTACTTTATAGAACCGACGCACCATCATTGAGTAGTGCCAACAGAAAGAATCGACATCGGAAAGCAAACGCATTGTCACAAAATCGATGGAATAATACCAATAGACTTCTGGAAATTGGGGTCATTGAGAGTGCAAGGTCTTTTGCGGGAATTTCAAACAACAAATACCTTCTCAATTTATTCAAGGTGCCCAAAACACTTCAGATATGCATACTGAGTTGATTAAGCTGTGAATTATGGCAATTAAAAAGCAAATAATTATTACAATCAAAAATCAAATAAATTTCAAGTATTTGGCATCTTACATTTTGGGTTGTATATTCAATTTGCAAGATTATGGCAGCCAGTGCATTTTTCGAAAAGATCCCCAATCTTTTTATATAGATAGCAAGTTCTCGAAAAATGGATTAAGTTCCTTCATTAGATTTCCGAAAAAAAATATTCCAATATAAGGTATGAAAAATCTTATATTTAGTTATTGTTTTATTTTTTTTCCGTGTTCTAATTATTTTCACAGATTATGATTAAAACAACCTACAAATTTTAAATATTCTGAATGACAGTGATGAGGACTTATTAATGAGGATAAACAATCTACTCCGTCACCTACGCAAATTAAATTTTTTTATTAATGTGAAAGAAAAAAAAAGAAAAAAAAAAGGAGTAATTCGAAAGAAAAGAATTCAATGCAAAAAAAAAGTAAAGTCAAATTATTCCGTAATTTAACTTTTGCGACAAACCAGTCTTATAATGTAATACAATATTCTTTTAATAAAGTGTTTACTTTTGACATGTATTGCGCAAAGTATAAAGTTTCAGGAATATTTCCAAAGTAAATATGTTTTAAGATTATTATATACTGTCGCGGTCTGCGCAGAACAATATGGAAAGTTACGCAAATCAGTCTCAACAAACTCAGGATAATCACACGATAATTCAATGTATAACTAACGCACTTTTTCTTGTGCACAATATCACGAAGCAGGCAATCAGTCGATCTAAACCTGCTCTCAAACAATGCAATTTCGTGTGATATCTGAAGGTACGATGAGCAAGTGGAGTAAAAGTATCTTTATTACTGCTTGCACACTACCAAAATTTGATAGACCTTTTAAGGTAGCTTTTCAAAGAAATAAAAGTAGTTTATTAAAAGTATTTATAAAGATTTGTTACAAAGGTATAACAATAGAGATATATTACTGCTTTGGCGTATCTTATCCCTATTGCTATGCAAAAGTTTATTTTATTACAGAATATTTTTAGAATTATTAGGTCACTATAGAATCATTTATTATTAGAATTGACTATTGCGAAGAAATTATTTATTATTTTTATTATTAATCAAAAAAAGTTTATTACAAATATTAATGTTGTAGGAAATTATTAGAATTTTTTGTATAAAAATTAATAAAGAAAATGTTTTTGCCCAAAAGGAATCTCTCGTTCTTTTCTCNCACTTTTTCTTGTGCACAATATCACGAAGCAGGCAATCAGTCGATCTAAACCTGCTCTCAAACAATGCAATTTCGTGTGATATCTGAAGGTACGATGAGCAAGTGGAGTAAAAGTATCTTTATTACTGCTTGCACACTACCAAAATTTGATAGACCTTTTAAGGTAGCTTTTCAAAGAAATAAAAGTAGTTTATTAAAAGTATTTATAAAGATTTGTTACAAAGGTATAACAATAGAGATATATTACTGCTTTGGCGTATCTTATCCCTATTGCTATGCAAAAGTTTATTTTATTACAGAATATTTTTAGAATTATTAGGTCACTATAGAATCATTTATTATTAGAATTGACTATTGCGAAGAAATTATTTATTATTTTTATTATTAATCAAAAAAAGTTTATTACAAATATTAATGTTGTAGGAAATTATTAGAATTTTTTGTATAAAAATTAATAAAGAAAATGTTTTTGCCCAAAAGGAATCTCTCGTTCTTTTCTCCAACCGCAGCTTCTTTTATAATTCTTCTATTGTTTACCTTCATCTTCCGTCATCCATAAACACGTTCTTGTGTTAGGCTAAAAAAATCTCATCCAAGATGAAGGATGATGCACAAGGATATTTCATCCAAATAGTGACACATATCATCCTCCNGTATAACAATAGAGATATATTACTGCTTTGGCGTATCTTATCCCTATTGCTATGCAAAAGTTTATTTTATTACAGAATATTTTTAGAATTATTAGGTCACTATAGAATCATTTATTATTAGAATTGACTATTGCGAAGAAATTATTTATTATTTTTATTATTAATCAAAAAAAGTTTATTACAAATATTAATGTTGTAGGAAATTATTAGAATTTTTTGTATAAAAATTAATAAAGAAAATGTTTTTGCCCAAAAGGAATCTCTCGTTCTTTTCTCCAACCGCAGCTTCTTTTATAATTCTTCTATTGTTTACCTTCATCTTCCGTCATCCATAAACACGTTCTTGTGTTAGGCTAAAAAAATCTCATCCAAGATGAAGGATGATGCACAAGGATATTTCATCCAAATAGTGACACATATCATCCTCCATCCCCGTGACATTGGTCACCTTCGTGCCACCTCAATACATTAGACCATTTTTACTGTGCTAATTCCTTGGTGCAGACAATACCAAGTCTTATAAATTCACGATGACAATGTGGACACCAACTATCTTGATTTTAATATCCACGAGAGAATACGAAATTTTCACATTCCCATAAGAGAGTTAATTTATTGTGAACATATTTTTCAGAAATACATTTTCTTTTCTAGTATATACAATTTTCTTAGCAATTTCAAGAGTGCGCAATTTGGACACCAGCTACCATTAATGTCCTTTTATACATTTCCTGGGTTCCATTGTTAAAATATTCTTTGGAAAGACATTTTCCTCCATGCGATTCAGCTATTTTTATTGCATCACTTAAAAATAATTTTTTAGGCATTGTAGTTAATAATTGTTTATTTTTAATAATTATCTTATAATACATATATCATATGTATTACAGTTTACGTAAAATGGAAAAATATACAAATTCCATTTAGACTTCTTGTGCTGGAACGTCTGAATCGGGAAAACCAAGTATGATCGTGCATATGCTTCTGTTATCCAGTAGAAAAAATAAAATTCCAAGTAACGGAAATTTTGGAGAAAGATATATTCCTTGTGATGATCTTCATAAGTGTGGAATTGTAAGTTTATAGTCTTAAAACGGATCCCGGCTTAGCTGGTCTCTCACTTATGCTTTAATTTTCACTGGCACATTATTTGGATACTCCGTACAAGAAATGAATGTGAATTCGGGTTTTATTATTTTATAAATTATTTTTATTAATATTATTATTGAATTTATTATTATTCTTCATTTCATTATTATTTTTCGTTTATTGGAAGAACTGGTAATTTTATTCTGAATTAATTTTATATATATTTATTTTAATAATGATAATGATAATAATTCGATAGCAATAGCAATAAGAGTAGTACAGATAACAATTCATCTAATCAAGATTCATAACTTTTCTCACAATTAATTGCTCTGTCTAGAGAATTAGAACGTAAATCGAAATTAATTATAATTGAAGAAGTCTAGATTTTAAAACGAATAGAATAATTCAAGAAACTATTCATCAAGAATTTAGTGATATTATTATCAATTAATCAGATCACTAATTAATATAAAATAGTTGAATGTGATCATCAATATGTACTCTTGCAAAATGATGTGTGAACGTAGTAGTGAATTTACGAAGCTATTGGAAATTTCTTCAAAAAAAATATCAGAATGACAATAATGATAAAAAATAACATTTTTTAAACATTTATATTTGTTTTATCTTTTTCTTTTACTCATTTTTTTTAATTATTTATAAATAGAACGATTTTTTAGAACAATAAGACTGAAATAGGTTTACAAAGAAAAATATTTTTTTTTAGAAAGCATTCAAATAAACATTTATCAAAGACTCGGGGTGTTGTGACCGCGAAATACGGTATATATTTTTATTAACCAAAAAATACATAAATTAATAAATGAGACACGAAATATCTATAATGATATAAATTCGATAATAAAACGTGTAATAACAAATGAAAAAGTTTCGAATAAAAAAATGTAAAAATTGATTCAAGGACTGAATTTCCAATATTATTTATTCGATCAGAACTATTTAAAAACTGTTAAATACATAATATTTAGTAAATTAATTTATATATAAATATTTATATAACATTATATAATATCAAAATTATCATTTGAGAATTGAAAATTCCGAACTTGAATTATTAGGTATTTAATATAATAATGATTTAAAATTAAAGTTATTATATTATATTAATACGTTATCTCTATGGATCAATATTTATTAATATTATTAATTCGATCGGAACTATTTAAAAATTGTTAAATACATAATAGTAAGTCAATAATAATTATATAAATCTTAGATAATTCTTACTTGATATTCTTGATATCAAATTTATCTACCAAGAATTGATCTATAGAAATAATGCATTAACATAATAAATTTTTATAATTTCAATTTTTAAAAAAATTATTAAAATATCTAAATCAATAATATATTCTAACATGGATCTAATGATAGACTGTAATATCTAGGATTATTTACAAATGATTTTTTATCATTTCAAGTCTTTTTTTCGCCTTTTTAAATTCTAACCAAATATCACATTTATCTGGATAATGTTTTTTGTGCCGAAGAAGCAAAACCCAGAGACAACGGGATTGGCCAAATCATGTTCACATAATATGTGAATAAGATTGGATTACTATTTGGATTCAATCCAGATTGGATCTATTATATTATGAATGCGATCTCGATTATCTGATTTTTACGTATGACGTCACACGATACCACGATATGCAAAATCAACATGAAATTCAATATAGGCGATAAATTAGTGAAATCCAAATGTTTTTCGTGCGACCTAATTTTCCACATATACAGCCATTTTCCATATACAGTCAGGTCTCTTTATAATCACATCATCGGGACCAATAAAAAAAAAGTGATTATAAACAATTGTGATTACATAGAGGCTTTTTTACATAGTATTAATATTGTAAAATGGTGATTATAGAAAATTTTTAATAGAGGTGATTATATAAAGTGTGATTATAGAGAGACCTGACTGTACTCACAGTAACTAACCATTGATACATTAAGTGCTTTTGATAAATGTTGACCATTGTTATCTATCTTTCACAGAGAAATGATACTCCGTGTCTCGTGCGACCCAATTTTACACATATTTTTCGATTCTTTCGCCGATCATGAATTTCACCTTCCCATTTTAATAAATTAATAATAAATGGCTACACCTCTTTCTTGTGAAGTTCCGGACGTAGTGCTAATTCGAGTTGGGTTAAAACATTGCGGATATAAATGAGCGGTATTAGAAAAGAGAACATTTCGAAAACTTATCTTTATATGAGTTATGTCCGCCAATATTGCATGCCTCGAAACCTTTGTATTAAATATTCTTAAAAATCCATCTCCAGAAAAAATTGCTAGCGATATTAATATTTCTGAATTAGATGCATGCTCGTTATGCAATCAAGAACTTTTATGTACGAAATAAAAAAGTCGTTCACTATACTTACCTGTTCCTATATATTTCACCGCAATTTTCTCGAGGAATATGTAAAGATCCTTTCACAATACCAAAATGCGAAATTGGGATAGAATTCATTAATAACACACCGAATACCAGCGTCCCAACACAAATTTCGCAATAATTAGTGTCTGTTCGGAACCAGGATGCAATAATCACGGAAACGATGGTACTTCGTGCTTTTAATCCTATCATATCACATCTTCCATTGTATCCAAACTATGCGGAGCAGAAAAAAGTAAACATAAAAAGATTACGCGAAGACGATAAAAAAAAAGAGCCGCCGAGTCTAAAAAAAATTAATTGATGAATTATCTACTGAATATTTGGATTCTGTCAAAGATTCTATGACTCGCATAATATTATCACACAATCAGGTTTTACCGAAAATAATTCGCCAAGTTGTAAACTGAAGATGATAATAAAAAAAAACCGTTCAAGATGTTATCAGAACCTATCATAATTTTGGACGAGATCTTAAAAAACGTCTCAAGCGCCGTAAAAAATCCCACAAAAAACAAGTTGCTCAGAAGCTAGGAGCCAACTCCCAAAAGAGATAACTAATAATGCTTTACGGAGCGGGGCAGGAAAATCTATTTATCTTTTACTGCATCATCATTTTTAAGAAAATATCGATTATGTAATACTTCATATTGTGATCCTCTCATCGAGCTTACTCTGCTCCGTACACCATTTCACGGATGCCAACACTCTTATTAAAATAAACATAACGTAATAGTAAAGTCTTTTGAGTTTGGGCCGATCCGCTAACCATTGTAATTCGCATGTAAATTCATGTTATGATAATCTTTCTGTTTATTATAAATAAGCACGAGAATTTCCAGAATTAATAAATTATTTTTAAAATAAAAATGTTAGGTAAAAAAAATTTTAATTTATATAAATTAATTTCTTTATATTATTATACATAAATTTATACCTCATTTATGAAATTTCAGGTATAAAGAAATTATCGCTATTATTGGTATTATTATCTTTTACTGGAATTTCCACTGCGTACGTTATCAGAAATACATCTCTTGTTGAAAGCTATTACACATATCCAACACATCATTTTGAGTTATCTGTTCGTGGAAATACAGCTGACTTGAAAAGAGTATGTCTTCATTGGATCAATGGGAATCAGGAAGAGGTAGAACATGATTGTAGTTTAAAAACTCACGGTACATCTTCGATGACTTCTCCATACTATGCAGCCGGATATAAATTTTCTTTTCATTTGGATTCCACTACAATACACGCGGGTCCTTACTTCTGGTGGGATGGTTGGATAGGAATGGCATATTGTAATGATTTGAAAATGATTTACAAAATCATTTATACAGAACTTAAATTCAAGTATGATATTAAATGGCAAAGTTGCTAATGTTTTTAAATTGAGATCATCTTACTAAAGCTCAAATTTTAGCACTAAATAGATTATCATTATTTTTTACATTTTCTTATTATTTGATTCTTATTATTTGATAGATTTAATGAAACCCTTATTCGTCATCATTATTATCAATAAATTAATTTTATGAATGTTAATTGGTAAAATGTGATTATTTATAAGCTTACTGATGCTTGATGTAACAAAGCTAAGTTAGTAATTATTATATTTCGTAAAATTAATAAAGTTCTTTTCAGAAATTACATTATCACTTTCCGAGAAACTTTAGTTACGTAAGTGCGTGACTTCGATTCAATTTATTATCTCTATTTCATAGTGTTACAAACCATGGTAAGACAAAACTGAGTCACGAAATTTGGTAATTTTTTAATCATAAGTCAATTATTCGATTTATTCGATTTAATGCAATAAGCTGTTAACGTTAATTTACAGTTATCCTTAACTATGTTTCACGCTTACAGAATACCCTGAGTACTTCGCGAAAACGAGGTCACATGAATGGAGAGAAAATAACTTTATTTTATGGTTGGAAGCGAATGGCGAAAATCTGTTCGCGAGAAGCAGACCACTTCAAGAACGAAAGATGAAATGGCATACTCAATTCTTGAATTCGTTAGAGGCTGTTATTTCTCTATGCAAAAGTTTTTTAGAGGACTCTGCGCATATTATAACCACAGACGACCGATCTAATGTTAAATCTACAATAAATAAAGCAACTCCTCTTATTAAAAATTTGATGGGTATATTTATATCTCCTCTCATGAGTATGGGCATGAACGCTACAGCCGAACAGAGTTCGGGCTTCAAGGCATCTCTTTCGAGAGAGACATTCGACCAGCTCGTGGTGAGTGGTCGCCTTGGGAATGTGGCTGAGGTTATAACCAAACAGACCGTGGTGGGAGTTCGGGTTTCAAGGCATCTCTTTCGAGAGACATTCGNGTACTTCGCGAAAACGAGGTCACATGAATGGAGAGAAAATAACTTTATTTTATGGTTGGAAGCGAATGGCGAAAATCTGTTCGCGAGAAGCAGATCACTTCAAGAACGAAAGATGAAATGGCATAATCAATTCTTGAATTCGTTAGAGGCTGTTATTTCTCTATGCAAAAGTTTTTTAGAGGACTCTGCGCATATTATAACCACAGACGACCGATCTAATGTTAAATCTACAATAAATAAAGCAACTCCTCTTATTAAAAATTTGATGGGTATATTTATATCTCCTCTCATGAGTATGGGCATGAACGCTACAGCCGAACAGAGTTCGGGCTTCAAGGCATCTCTTTCGAGAGAGACATTCGACCAGCTCGTGGTGAGTGGTCGCCTTGGGAATGTGGCTGAGGTTATAACCAAACAGACCGTGGTGGGAGTTCGGGTTTCAAGGCATCTCTTTCGAGAGACATTCGGCCAGCTCGTGTTGAGTGGTCTTCTTTTAGCATACAACCGCTTGCCATCTTTGTTTCTGTCGTTATAATTTATCTAACTCCTTTTATTATAAGAATAAGGTCCCGGATGATGTTTCTCAATGGTGGGTACAGCGAGAACTTGGAACTTTAAAGAACGTTAAAAACTAGTCATGGCTCAGGACTCCCCGTCTCAGGTTAATTTAAATGTGAAATGGTGTAAAGACATTGAGGTGAATTCACTTAAAATGGAACAACTTCTAAATAGGTTGAGTGGACGTCAGCTTGGAATGAAGAAACACAAAAGAGGCTTCGGGAAGTAGATGCTTTGGATGAAATGATTCGAAACACGTAAGTGTAATCTTTGATTAAAAGTTGAGAATAAATCAGCCGAACTAATTATTTTGTGTTTTAATACTTTAGGCCGATTTTAATATCAAATTGAGCAAAATCAAATGAAGCGAACAAGACTGGAGCGCCAACAAATTCCCGAAAATCAAACATATTCATCTTTCCTATCTTCAAAGGTTGCGATTATGTTAATGTTTAGCATTAAAAAGATTTTTTAAATGGCTTGTGAACTTTCTAATGCATATAATAGAATCAGATAATAACCACTGCTTTATATGGCCAAAATAATGATTTATTGAAAAATGGGCACAACAAGAAGAGCAAATTAAACCCCAAAAATTATCAGATGACAAGGAACAATTATCAGAATTAGATGATGATTGCAATTTCATTGATCACGAGGTAATTTAATTCAACTTTTGTGTACAACTAATGTACTCACTGCTATCCAACCTTCCAGATCTTTCTGAAAGTGAATTTAATGATTTNAGAAACACAAAAGAGGCTTCGGGAAGTAGATGCTTTGGATGAAATGATTCGAAACACGTAAGTGTAATCTTTGATTAAAAGTTGAGAATAAATCAGCCGAACTAATTATTTTGTGTTTTAATACTTTAGGCCGATTTTAATATCAAATTGAGCAAAATCAAATGAAGCGAACAAGACTGGAGCGCCAACAAATTCCCGAAAATCAAACATATTCATCTTTCCTATCTTCAAAGGTTGCGATTATGTTAATGTTTAGCATTAAAAAGATTTTTTAAATGGCTTGTGAACTTTCTAATGCATATAATAGAATCAGATAATAACCACTGCTTTATATGGCCAAAATAATGATTTATTGAAAAATGGGCACAACAAGAAGAGCAAATTAAACCCCAAAAATTATCAGATGACAAGGAACAATTATCAGAATTAGATGATGATTGCAATTTCATTGATCACGAGGTAATTTAATTCAACTTTTGTGTACAACTAATGTACTCACTGCTATCCAACCTTCCAGATCTTTCTGAAAGTGAATTTAATGATTTGGTTTTTGCTTCATTCCGCATGTAACAATTATACTTACTATTGTTCAATCTTCCAGGAATTGTAGGAATTGAGAAATTTAAGCCTTGATAATGCATCGATTCGGATCACTTTGCTCGATATACTCTTTCAATGCCGATCCAAAGATCTTGAATTGGAGAAAACAATTATGAATTCGAATTTTTTGAATGATATAATCGATACGACAGATGCTAGTATGAAGCAACTTATACAATCGAGGTTGAATGAAGGACAATTGTGGCTCAATCAAATACTGAAAAAGCAAACGTGGGATTAATTCAAAGATTTTTGTAATCATTTTACCAAAGATAATTGTGATCATGTTCAAGTTCCCTCTTTTGTCAGAAAATCTTTTGTTGTGGGACGATTTGATCCTTTCCTTCATGAAGGGCACGATATTGCGCAACGCATTATGACACATTTGTATGTAGTATATGTACATATCCTTGCTCACGTGAAATCAATAGTTCAAAGATTACTAACATCAATAACAAATAGTTCAGAGCGATTGGAAGCCCCAATCAACTGAGTCAAATACATCAATTCTTAATAATTCTAATAATAGTGATAGTAATAGCAATAAGAATGGTACGAATAACGATTCATCTGATCAAATAAATTGGAGTTTGGATTCATTAGTTAGTGGAAATGACAATAACTTTTCTCAAGGTTAGTACGTAAATCGAAATTAATTATAATGGACGAGGTCACGGCAAGTGTAGATTTTAAAACGGATCGAATAATTCAAGAAACTATTCGTCAAGAATTTAGTGTTGCTCGTTTAAGAATACCTAATACTAAAATAATATCATAATCCACGACAATTATTATTATTATTATTATTATTACTATTTTTAATAATAATATTATTATCAATCAACCAGATCACCAATTAATTACCATTATTATTTATTAATTACAGATTCAGGGAAAATAGTTGAATGTGATCATCAATATGTACTCTTGCAAAATGAGGATTCAATCTTTAGAGGGATGTATGAACGTAGTGGTGAATTTGTGGAATTATTGGAAGTTTCTTCGGGAAAATATCGGAATGACAATAATGATAAAAAATAATATTTTTTGAACGTTTCTATCTGATATATTCAATTTTATCTTTTTCTTTTAATCTTTTTTTAATCAATTATTTATAAATAGATCGATTTGTTGGAACTGATTGTAGAAAAATAGATTTTAAATAAACATTTAATCAGAAATTACAATAGTCAATGTTAAGCTTAAAAGTAAATAAAGTATATATAAATCATCAAAGTATCTGTTTCCGTTCGCTTATTTTGTTTATTTGTATTTGTTTGTAACAATTTACTAAATTTACTAAAAATACAAATCCCAGAATTATTTCGGAGATTTTAAAAAATTTACATTATATAAAATATATTGCTCTATCTATTACTTGTTTACAATACCCCCCGTTCCCTTCAATTTAATATACCCCGGGTATAAGGTAAAAACTTCAAAATTTTGCAAAAGACCCGGGGTATTATGACCGTATATATTATTTTATTAACCAAATTAATAAATGAGACAAATAATAAATAAAGAGATAATATAAATTCGATAATAAAATGTGTAATAAGATATGGAGAAATAACAAATAAAAAAATGTAAAAATTAAGTTTTCTTCATTTTCTTCGTTTTCTTCAAAGATTGAATTTTCAATATCAGAACTATTTAAAAATTATTAAATACAATAATATTTAGTAAATTAATTTAAAATTAATAAATAATTATATATAAAATATTATATAACATTATATGATTTCTTACTTGCTATTCATAATATCAAAACTATCAATTGAGGGTTGATCTATGGAGATAATGTATTATTATTAATATAATATAATAACTTTAATTTTAAATTATTATTATATTATATTAAATACCTGATGATCCAAGCTCGGAATTTTGATCTATAAAAATAATGTATTAACGTAATGAATTTTTAATTTTTTTTAAAAAAAATTATTATTATTATTATTATTGTTAAATACCTGATGATGAAGTAATAGTAGATATAGATTCTAAATCTAATAATCTACTAAAATAGCTGGACCCTGGATGTTTGTATCCTGGATTGTCGACAAATGGTTTTTTGGATTTGATCCTCTCAAGTCTTGTTTTTTCCGCTTTTTTAAATTCTAATGAAATATCATATTTATCTGGATATTTTTTTTTGATATCATCTTTTGAATGATCACAATAATATTTAAAATCTAAAAATAATTGGCAAATTTCATCTATTGTTGGTCGTTGGGAAGGATCAGGATGCCAGCATTTTTTCATTAAATTTTCCCAACATTCTGGTGTATCTTTAGTGATTTCAGGTCGCTTTCCATCCAAAATATCTAATATAAGAATTGGTCCATGTTCGCGATCATGAAATGGTTTATGCCCCGTTGTTAATTCCCACAGAATCATTCCTAAGCTATAGATGTCTGATGCAAATGTATATGGTTCACCATTCAAAAGTTCTGGCGCCATATATGGAATTACTCCATATATTTGAGGTTCTGGTTTCTTTGAATTTTCCAAATTAACAGTTACTCGTTGACTAAATCCCAAATCAGAAAGAACAGCTTTAAAATCATTCGTGATAATAAGAATATTGCCACTGTGTAAATCACAATGTATAATTTTATTATCGTGAAGTAATTTAATTCCAATAATAATATCACGAAATAAATCTATCTTTTTTTTCCACGTAACTTTTTTAAAATTTTTGTGTAAAAAATTATTTAAATCCCCACTTGGTGCATAATCTAAAATAAATGCATAATTCTTGGTTTTGGGGTCTTTGGTTGCTCCATAACATTTTATTACAAATTTTGATCTCAATTGATAGATAAGTTTTAGCTATATTTTTTAAAAATTTTAAAATAAAATATAGTGAATGTTAATAAAATGGAAAAATTTAATTAAATGTTAATAAGCACGAAGTGATTAATTACCTCGTTTAAAAATTTTGTATCCACATTCTTGGAGTAATTTAAAACTTTTAAAACAATGTGCTTTTTCTGGCCATTCAAATTCCAAATTGCCTTAAAAATATTACTAAATCCGCCTGCTGCAATATATTCAATATCTGAAAAATTATTAAATGGAACCCATTCTAAATATAGATATGGTTGTAATTTAGGTTTTAATCTATATTCTTTGAGGGATAATCTTAAACCTGATATCTGTGTGTGTTTGATGAAATTATCAATGTTTTTATTGCCGCTCGTATAACATTGTTGACATAATTTTTTAATATCAATATATGTTACTTCGCCACAATTTTGACAGGTGTTCAAGTCGGCAGGTTCAAGCATATTCAAATAATTCAAATAATTCAAATAAATTCTACGAATAGNATTCTTGGTTTTGGGGTCTTTGGTTGCTCCATAACATTTTATTACAAATTTTGATCTCAATTGATAGATAAGTTTTAGCTATATTTTTTAAAAATTTTAAAATAAAATATAGTGAATGTTAATAAAATGGAAAAATTTAATTAAATGTTAATAAGCACGAAGTGATTAATTACCTCGTTTAAAAATTTTGTATCCACATTCTTGGAGTAATTTAAAACTTTTAAAACAATGTGCTTTTTCTGGCCATTCAAATTCCAAATTGCCTTAAAAATATTACTAAATCCGCCTGCTGCAATATATTCAATATCTGAAAAATTATTAAATGGAACCCATTCTAAATATAGATATGGTTGTAATTTAGGTTTTAATCTATATTCTTTGAGGGATAATCTTAAACCTGATATCTGTGTGTGTTTGATGAAATTATCAATGTTTTTATTGCCGCTCGTATAACATTGTTGACATAATTTTTTAATATCAATATATGTTACTTCGCCACAATTTTGACAGGTGTTCAAGTCGGCAGGTTCAAGCATATTCAAATAATTCAAATAATTCAAATAAATTCTACGAATAGACTCTTCCGCTTATCACTTGTACCGAAATTCATAGACTAATTTTTCAAGTGCTTTGGGTGGGTATAAGTTGTTGGGTGTTTTGGGTGAGTATAAGTTGTTGGGTGAGTATAAGTTGTTGGGTGGGTATAAGTTGTTGGTTTATGTTGTTACTGACGTTATTACCGAGGTACCCATTCAATACCAATTTGTAGGTAAGTTTTTTAGAAGTTTATAATACTATGTCCATAGATACACTTTCAGTTTAGTTGAATGCTTAGAAGGCACCAAACGGTTTTATTTTAATATAGCTGCTCAAAAGGAGTCTTGGGTTTTCACAATAATAATAATAGCTGTTCGTTTATATTGACAGTTATTATTGTAAAAGCCTAAGACTTCTAAAGAAGCAGCTATTATTATTATTGTGAAGTTTAATACTCTAATTTAATTAATTAATTTGGATAAAATGTAGTTTGAGAAACTTAATTATTTAACGAATTTAGCTGCTCTTTTATACTTGATTTATGTCACCTTATGTGATTAAATGTGATATTTTAAGATTATGAGTGGTTTTTGCTTTTTTTTTTAAGAGAAACAAAAGTTCTCATAGCTTATATATTATTTTAATCCATCCATCATGTCTGTCTATAATATATATTTTACAAATATGAATTTTTTATATATAGTAAAGAAATAATAATAAATTGATTATTTTAACTTTAAGGGCTATTTAATCTATTAAATAACCTAACCAACTTTTTTGCAATCTTTAATAGTTTATTCACGTAAATGTTCTAAAATGGATAAATTTGAATAAAATATGTAAAGTAACAAAAAGACTTGAAAATTCCACATTATTGTTTGTGCTACGGAAAAAAATTTTTTTAGAAAGAAAAAAGGAAAGAAAAGTAAAAGTTGCATTAAGTTTTACCACCATATCTAATTTAGACATTATCAAAGAATTCTATTGATTATAAATTGTGTTACAGAACAGATCTATAGTTCCATTACACCAAACTAATTTTTTAATTATGATCAAATTTAACCTTTTGGATATATAATTATTCCTTGTAATTAATTAACATTATATAAGATAGGCATTATTTATTAATTATTATTTGATATAATTATAGAGGATTAGAGGAAATTCTTTTCTCTCGGAATAAAGTTTGTTTAAATATTTTTTTTTTCGAAGATAAAAAAAATCGAAATAAGTTAATGAAGTAATAAATTTCTTTTTTAGCAATTTGAAAATAGTTTAATGTGATCATCTTAGATTCGAACTTTAGAAGAATGTATGAAGTTATTGAAACTTCAAAAAAATATCAGAATGACAATAATGATGAAAAATATTTGAACATTTCTATCCGATATATTCGACATTATATCAACATTTTTTCAATTATTTATAAATAGATCGATTTTTTAAAACAATAAGACTGATTGTAGAACAAATGAAAAATAGATTTCAAATAAAATTTAGTCAAAGAAATTACAATGATCAATGTTAAACTTAACTGTTAAGTAAATAAAGTATAAATCAATCAAAGTATTTAATTCCATACATTTATTTGTATTTGTTCTATGTGTGCCATAATAATTTACTAAATTTACTAGAAATACAGTTAACCCCCCCCCCCCCGAATTATTTTACGTGATATCAAATATATTATCCTAATTTAATTTCTATTATTTATTTTATAAAATACGTAAATTAATAATGAGATAGAAGTTATAGCACCAAAGAGATGATATAAATTCAATAATAAAACATGTAATAAGATATGAAAAAGTAACAAATAAAAAAATGTAAAAATTAAGTTTTCTTCATTTTCTTCATTTTCTTCAAAGACTGAATTTTCAATATCAGAACTATTTAAAATTATTAAATACAATAATAGTTAGTAAATTAATTTAAAATTAATAAATAATTATATATAAAATATTATATAACATTATATGATTTCTTACTTGTTATTCATAATATCAAAATTATCAATTGAGGGTTGATCTATGGAGATAATGTATTATTATTAATATAATATAATAACTTTAATTTTAAATTATTATTATATTATATTAAATACCTGATGATCCAAGCTCGGAATTTTGATCTATAAAAATAATGTATTAACGTAATGAATTTTTAATTTTTTTTAAAAAAAATTATTATTATTATTATTATTGTTAAATACCTGATGATGAAGTAATAGTAGATATAGATTCTAAATCTAATAATCTACTAAAATAGCTGGACCCTGGATGTTTGTATCCTGGATTGTCGACAAATGGTTTTTTGGATTTGATCCTCTCAAGTCTTGTTTTTTCCGCTTTTTTAAATTCTAATGAAATATCATATTTATCTGGATATTTTTTTTTGATATCATCTTTTGAATGATCACAATAATATTTAAAATCTAAAAATAATTGGCAAATTTCATCTATTGTTGGTCGTTGGGAAGGATCAGGATGCCAGCATTTTTTCATTAAATTTTCCCAACATTCTGGTGTATCTTTAGTGATTTCAGGTCGCTTTCCATCCAAAATATCTAATATAAGAATTGGTCCATGTTCGCGATCATGAAATGGTTTATGCCCCGTTGTTAATTCCCACAGAATCATTCCTAAGCTATAGATGTCTGATGCAAATGTATATGGTTCACCATTCAAAAGTTCTGGCGCCATATATGGAATTACTCCATATATTTGAGGTTCTGGTTTCTTTGAATTTTCCAAATTAACAGTTACTCGTTGACTAAATCCCAAATCAGAAAGAACAGCTTTAAAATCATTCGTGATAATAAGAATATTGCCACTGTGTAAATCACAATGTATAATTTTATTATCGTGAAGTAATTTAATTCCAATAATAATATCACGAAATAAATCTATCTTTTTTTTCCACGTAACTTTTTTAAAATTTTTGTGTAAAAAATTATTTAAATCCCCACTTGGTGCATAATCTAAAATAAATGCATAATTCTTGGTTTTGGGGTCTTTGGTTGCTCCATAACATTTTATTACAAATTTTGATCTCAATTGATAGATAAGTTTTAGCTATATTTTTTAAAAATTTTAAAATAAAATATAGTGAATGTTAATAAAATGGAAAAATTTAATTAAATGTTAATAAGCACGAAGTGATTAATTACCTCGTTTAAAAATTTTGTATCCACATTCTTGGAGTAATTTAAAACTTTTAAAACAATGTGCTTTTTCTGGCCATTCAAATTCCAAATTGCCTTAAAAATATTACTAAATCCGCCTGCTGCAATATATTCAATATCTGAAAAATTATTAAATGGAACCCATTCTAAATATAGATATGGTTGTAATTTAGGTTTTAATCTATATTCTTTGAGGGATAATCTTAAACCTGATATCTGTGTGTGTTTGATGAAATTATCAATGTTTTTATTGCCGCTCGTATAACATTGTTGACATAATTTTTTAATATCAATATATGTTACTTCGCCACAATTTTGACAGGTGTTCAAGTCGGCAGGTTCAAGCATATTCAAATAATTCAAATAATTCAAATAAATTCTACGAATAGACTCTTCCGCTTATCACTTGTACCGAAATTCATAGACTAATTTTTCAAGTGCTTTGGGTGGGTATAAGTTGTTGGGTGTTTTGGGTGAGTATAAGTTGTTGGGTGAGTATAAGTTGTTGGGTGGGTATAAGTTGTTGGTTTATGTTGTTACTGACGTTATTACCGAGGTACCCATTCAATACCAATTTGTAGGTAAGTTTTTT
>PQFF01000334.1:2674-94238 GCA_003547095.1 Diversispora epigaea | reverse complement strand
AAATTGATTATTTTAACTTTAAGGGCTATTTAATCTATTAAATAACCTAACCAACTTTTTTGCAATCTTTAATAGTTTATTCACGTAAATGTTCTAAAATGGATAAATTTGAATAAAATATGTAAAGTAACAAAAAGACTTGAAAATTCCACATTATTGTTTGTGCTACGGAAAAAAATTTTTTTAGAAAGAAAAAAGGAAAGAAAAGTAAAAGTTGCATTAAGTTTTACCACCATATCTAATTTAGACATTATCAAAGAATTCTATTGATTATAAATTGTGTTACAGAACAGATCTATAGTTCCATTACACCAAACTAATTTTTTAATTATGATCAAATTTAACCTTTTGGATATATAATTATTCCTTGTAATTAATTAACATTATATAAGATAGGCATTATTTATTAATTATTATTTGATATAATTATAGAGGATTAGAGGAAATTCTTTTCTCTCGGAATAAAGTTTGTTTAAATATTTTTTTTTTCGAAGATAAAAAAAATCGAAATAAGTTAATGAAGTAATAAATTTCTTTTTTAGCAATTTGAAAATAGTTTAATGTGATCATCTTAGATTCGAACTTTAGAAGAATGTATGAAGTTATTGAAACTTCAAAAAAATATCAGAATGACAATAATGATGAAAAATATTTGAACATTTCTATCCGATATATTCGACATTATATCAACATTTTTTCAATTATTTATAAATAGATCGATTTTTTAAAACAATAAGACTGATTGTAGAACAAATGAAAAATAGATTTCAAATAAAATTTAGTCAAAGAAATTACAATGATCAATGTTAAACTTAACTGTTAAGTAAATAAAGTATAAATCAATCAAAGTATTTAATTCCATACATTTATTTGTATTTGTTCTATGTGTGCCATAATAATTTACTAAATTTACTAGAAATACAGTTAACCCCCCCCCCCCCGAATTATTTTACGTGATATCAAATATATTATCCTAATTTAATTTCTATTATTTATTTTATAAAATACGTAAATTAATAATGAGATAGAAGTTATAGCACCAAAGAGATGATATAAATTCAATAATAAAACATGTAATAAGATATGAAAAAGTAACAAATAAAAAAATGTAAAAATTAAGTTTTCTTCATTTTCTTCATTTTCTTCAAAGACTGAATTTTCAATATCAGAACTATTTAAAATTATTAAATACAATAATAGTTAGTAAATTAATTTAAAATTAATAAATAATTATATATAAAATATTATATAACATTATATGATTTCTTACTTGTTATTCATAATATCAAAATTATCAATTGAGGGTTGATCTATGGAGATAATGTATTATTATTAATATAATATAATAACTTTAATTTTAAATTATTATTATATTATATTAAATACCTGATAATTCAAGTTCGGAATTTTGATCTATAAAAATAATGTATTAACGTAATGAATTTTTAATTTTTTTTAAAAAAAATTATTATTATTATTATTATTGTTAAATACCTGATGATGAAGTAATGGTAGATATAGATTCTAAGTCTAATAATCTACTAAAATATCTGGACCCTGGATGTTTGTATCCTGGATTGTCGACAAATGGTTTTTTGGATTTGATCATCTCAAGTCTTGCTTTTTCCGCTTTTTTAAATTCTAACCAATATTTGTTTGAATAATGTTTTTTGATATCATCTTTTGAATGATCACAATAATATTTAAAATCTAAAAATAATTGGCAAATTTCATCTATTGTTGGTCGTTGGGAAGGATTAGGATGCCAGCATTTTTTCATTAAATTTTCCCAACATTCCGGCGTATCTTCAGTGCTTTCAGGTCTCTTTCCATCTAAAATATCTAATATAAGTTTTGGTCCATATTGTCGATCATGAAATGGTCTATGTCCTGATGTCAATTGCCACATGATCATTCCTAAACTATAAATATCTGATGCATACGAATACGGTTCACCCTTAAAAAGTTCTGGAGCCACACATGGGATTACCCCATATATTTGAGACTTCTTTGAATTTTCCGAATTACTAGTTATTTGTTGACTAAATTCTAAATCAGAAATAACCGCTTCAAAAACATCATCATTCGTGATAATGAGAATATTGCCACTATGTAAATCACAATGTATAATTTTCTTATCGTGAAGTAATTTAATTCCAATAATTATATCACGAAATAAATTTATCTTTTTTTTCCACGTAACTTTTTTAAAGTTTCCGTGTAAAAAATGATTTAAATCTCCACTTGGTGCATAATCTAAAATAAATGCATAATTCTTGGTTTTGGGGTCTTTGGTTGCTCCATAACATTTTATTACGAATTTCGACTTCAACTGATAGATAAGTTTTAGCTATATCAGGTATTTTAAAATAAAATATAGTGAATGTTAATAAAATGGAAAATTTTAATTAAATTTTAATATGCACAAAGTGATTAATTACCTCGTTTAAAAATTTTGTATCAGCATTCTTGGAGTAATTTAAAACTTTTAAAACAATGTCCCTTTTCTGACCATTCAAATTCCAAGTTGCCTTAAAAATTTTACTAAATCCGCCTTCTGCAATATATTTAATATCTGAAAAATTATTAAATGAAACCCATACTAAATATGGATATGGTTGTGATTTAGGTTTTATTATTTTATATTCTTTGAGAAATAGTATTAAACCAGATAACTGTGTATCTGTGATAAAATTATCAATTTTTTTATTGCCACTCGTGTAACATTGTTCACATAATTTTCTAATATCAATAATTGCTACTTCGTCACAATTGTGACAAGTGCGATAATCGTCAGGTTCGAACATACTCATTGAATAAGTAGAATTTTGACTGAATTATAGATGTAAAAATTATTATCTCTAACTGCTTATTCTTTTTTTCTCGGAATAATTCTAAAATAGAGAAGAAAGATCTTCCCCTTACAATTATTATTGAATTTTAATTTATTGAGATTTAATTTATTTATGTCTCAATTATGTCTGACTTTTATTTATATATATTTTTTTAATATTTTGTATTACTTAAATTACTTAAAAAAAAAATATCAATTTATTATTTTATTATTATTATTACTTTATTATCATTATTACTGCTTTTATTACTACTTTATGTGTAACATGTCACGTTTATCATCATCAATACTAATATATATATATATAATATAAATATCTAAATATCTAAATCTTCACGTTTAGTTTACTCCGTATAAATTATTTACAATGTGTAATGAAATTTCTGTGTCATTTGATAATTGTAACGACTATGTAATAATAATATAAATATAATAATAATTTTATAATAATTAATTAATATATTTAAAAAAATTTGTTTTAGGTAAACTGTTCGGTACAAAACATAAATTTTGCACAAAATTCGTACAATACAGACAGCCCTTTATTTAATATATATATATATTATAAAAATATATATATATTATAAAAAAATAAATTGTACTGTATGAACTTTTTTATGTATTTTTATATTAAAAACCGTACAGTACAGGTATTTTATAAACAATTAAATGATCAAAAAAATATGACGTACATATTATTAATAATATTTTTATTAATTATTATATGTTCGTTATTAATCAAATAACTTTTAATCTTATAACCAGGGTTGGGAATCTGTACTGTACTAGTACTACAAAATTTCAAAATTTAGTACATTTAGTACATCTAAATCATATGATTTATTAATTTTGATTGGTTAATAATTTAACTGATCTTGTGATTTACTGTACTGTACTAAATGTACTAAATGTTCTAAATATTTTAGTATATACAATGTACGAAATATTATAAAATCATGTGATATTTAACTAGGATTTAAATAATCTATGTATATGTCATGTTATAAGTAAAATTTTTATAAGATATTTAAATAGTAAATAAAATTATGACTTATAATTAAAATAATTTACCATTTCGCAGTATAACGTTACATGATATTTTAATGTTACGTGATATAATATTTATCATTTATTTTTATAATTATATAATATTTATAAAAGTACTTGTAATTGAAATAATCATCTATTGTTGCTACATATAAAACTTTTTATTTTGTAAGTAAATTTCAAAAATGATACTAAGTAACTTTAAAGACAAGAATATAGCACATTTTTTTTCAGAATATCAAACCCATTCTATTAAAATTGAGGAAAATATTAGAATTTAAAGTTCGAACAGATAAAATATTTAAAATAGCTATTATTTATTCAATTTTAATGATATAGGCCTGCGATTCTTACAAGAGATGCGATTGATTTTTATCTTTAAGGTTACTTAGTACCGTTTTTAACATTTACTTATGATTATTTCAATTACAAGTATTTTTATAAAATTACACAATAAATGGGATTATTAAAAAACAAATTGATCATATTACAAAATGCATTTCATAACTTTTGAACTATAAAAATTTTTTATATAATGGCTAAACAAATCCTGATTATAATCTTTATTAATAACAAAATAAAATGTATTACATTATTAATCAAAAGGACAAGGTAAATTATCTTTGAATATAATATATACCTGCTGCCCAAATTCAAAATTCAAATGCCGAAATCCCAAATGCCAAAATCCCAAATCCCAAATTATAATTAGTATTTTTTGCCAAAATCCCAAATCCCAAATCCCAAATACTAGTAATTTGTGCATTTTGGCGTTCCAAATCCCAAATTATTTGGGATTTGGGCAACACGTATAATATAATATCTAAATTCCATTTAGCTTGAATATTTACTGCTGGATGATTAATATTTTCAATTTCATTTTTTAAAAATTCTAAATTTTCTGTTTCTGTTTCAAGTATTCCTATCCATTCAGATAAATGATCATTAAACTTTTGGAAAATATCTTCTATATCTATATTATTATTTTTATCATCTTCACTATTATTTGATACTTCTTTATTTTCTTCAATCAATGATTCAGTTTCAGAATCAACATCTTATATATCAATTTCCTGATCAATATCTTGTGTTTCAGTTTCTGAATTAACTTCTTGTGTTTCAGTTTCTAAATTATCATCTTGTGTTTGGATTTTTAAAGTAGAATTTATAATATTAGATATAATAGATTCTTTATAGAATCTTCTATTATATGTAATATTAGTACGTAATTTTGTCATATTTAATACACATGTATATTGAATAAATAAAAAATTTAATTAAATAAAAAATAAATATAAGAATTAATATAACTAAATAGATTTTTTACCTTCAATTTATTTCTATTTTTGATATAATAAAATTCCATATTATTCCATAATCTTTCAACTGATACAACATTAACACAAATACCAAAAATTCTAGAAGCAACTGTTCTTATTTCTGAATATGCACCTTTAATCCAACACCAATATTTATATATATTGTTTTCAAATTGACAAATTGTTTCATTATCAAAAAGATAATTTTTTCCTTGAGAAAATTATCAAATTCAATAAGAATAGATTAAGAATCACATCCAGTTCAAACTTTATAATAATATACTAACCATTTTCCTATATGTAAATAACTAATTTTTGATAAAAGTGGTGATGTAAAATATTTTGTTTGGTAAAATGGATGAAAAAGTCAAGAAAGAATAAGTAATGACTGTTTCCAAGATTCCCATCTTTTTTGTAAGTACATTAAGATCCTATTTGTCATATCATTATCTACATATTTTTTCCAAAATTGTGTAAGATAAGCAAATCCATGTAAAACTTCATATAATCTTATTTTATCTATTTGTAATATATTAAAAATTTGACAATAAGGAATTAAAAATTATTTTAGTTTTATTAAATTTTCTCAAAAATTTTCATTTATAATAATTGAATAAATATCTTGAGAAATTGTCAATGGATCATTTGATCAATGACAAGTATTTGGTTGAGAAGGTTCAAATTTAGTAACTAAAGACTAAAAATATATAATTAAAATTAAATAAAAAAATAAAAAAATTAATAAAAATATATAATTAAAATTAAATAAAAAATAGAAAAGTTAATAAAAATATATAATTAAAATTAAATAATAAAAACAAAAGTTAATAAAAAAATAGATTTTAATTTACATACTCGCAAAACATTTTTGGTTACTTTTATACTCGAATAACAAGTAAGATAACTATTTCATCGTGTATCACCTGAAATTATTGGTTGAATATATTTTCCATAAATCTCTTTTTGAATAGTACGAAGTTGTCTAATAAAATATTTATTATTTGTATTTTTAAAATATGCTGCTATTTTTAATACATAAGAAGATGTTGTTTTAAACTCTAATGATATTTTGAAAATTTCACTAACATATAAATTAATTTGGTAAGTATAACAAGGAAGAAAAACAAGTTTACGATGTTAATTTCGAAGACGTAATCTATAATATAATTAAAAATTAATTATATAAATAATTTTAATTTAATTAATTAAAAAAAACAAATAAATTTAAAAAATTACCTTACAGCATTATATGCTAGTACACTATCAGTAACAATTGCTAAAATAGTTAAATTCAATTCTTTGATATCTGTAATTATTTCTTCTGTTTTTGCAATAATATCATCAGTTTTGTGACGTTTATCACTTATATCCATTGCTTTCCAAATATAAAGTTGACCATTAGAAGACATAATAATTGTTCCCATTAATTCTTGCTCATATACATTAATCCAACCATCAAAGGATAATATAATTCCAATTTTATCTGATTCTAATTTTTCAATCATTATATTATTAAAATCTGTAACAGCTTTATGTAAGATTTTATTTGATAATATTTTTCTATCAGGTAATTTAATCAGTAAATTCAAAAACTTAAAAAGTTCAATAACTTCTGGATTATTAACCCAAGATAAAGCAAATTTACAAGAAATAGTAACACATAATATTAATAAATTGAATTTTTTTCTATCAATACTAGAAAGAGGTCATGTTATAAAGTTATCCAAAGGTCCATAATTTAAAAGTGACAAAACTTGTGTTGAAGATGATGAAGCTTGTACTATACTTGCATGCTAAATTATTTTGGGGTCCCGAAATTGTAATTTTGGGAAAAAAAGTCGAAATAGTTTTTCATAAAAGACGAAATTATTTTACTTAAAACCCGAAATTTTTTGACCACCCAGATAAATTCTTTGATTAAAGATACATATAACTAGGTACTTTTTTTACTTCCATATATAGAATAGATTCTGCATAAATCTTAAAAAGTCGAAATACCTCAAAAATCCAAAATCAATTTTGGGAACATGTATAGCTTGTGCTGAAAATAATGAAGCTTGTACTGAAGATAATGAAACTTGTGCTGAAGATAATGAAATTTGTGCTGAAGATGATAAAGCTTGTGATGAAAATAAAATATTTTGTTGTATTTTTGCTAGTTAATTATTATTATTTGATGAATTATTTACTAATAAAAAAAATCTAATTAATATAAAATAACAAATTATCAAATTATAAATATAAATAAATAAGAATTACCTGATCATTTACCTAAATTTATTTTTTTTTTAGATGTAAAAGAAAATATTATTTCTTTTTCTTCTTGATTATATTATACTGAGGATGTACGAATTTCACATGGGATGTGTACAGGATTTCAAAATGTTGTGAAGGTCACGGGAGATGACAGTAAGATGACAGTGTTACCAGATGAGTGTGTTACTATCTAAATTATACATGTTATCAAAACTAATTTGACCTTGACTCAACTCTTAAAATTTCAATTTTTAATTACGTCTAATTTAACTAATTGCATTAATTATTAGTAAAAATCAAAATTTACCTTGACTCAACTTCAATTTTTCTCAATTTTAATTGCGTCTGACTCAATTTAATAGTTTTGACGACATGTATAATCTAGATTATACCTGTATGCAAAATTATTTTGGGGCCTCGAAATTGGTATTTTGGAGAAAAAAGTCAAAATAGTTTTTCATAGAAGACGAAATTATTTTACTTAAAATCTGAAATTTTTTGACCACCCAGATTTATTTTTTAATTGAAGATACACATAACTGGATACTTTTTTTATTTTCATATATAGAATAGATTCTGCATAAATCTCAAAAAGTCGAAATACCTCAAAAATCTAAAATCAATTTTGGGAACATGTATAATCTAGATGACAGATTATTTATCTTTGTACAAAGTATTTCATCCTTGTACATTATTCTTCATTCTTATATGTCATCTTTAAAAATAGAAAAGGATGTGTTTAGATACAACAACAAAGGATAAAGGAAAACAAGTTCGAAAGTGTATAAAATAGACTGGTAATCTAGGATATGAAAAGAATTAGCTCATTTTTGCAATTTTTATAATTTTAATTTTCTTTTGGTACATTTCGAATAAATATGAAAATTTTTCACTTAATTTGTAATAAAATAATAAATAATCTTTTGGTACGCATTTTATAATAAAATAAATAATAAAGATAGAAACATATTGTTTCGATTTAGCAGCAGAGATAAGACACGCCAAAGCAGTGATATATTTTTGTTGTTACATCTTTGCAATAAGTTTAATAGTTTCGACATACTTCGTAATAATTTAATACATTTTGAATATTTTTATTTCGTGATAACCGTAATATTGGTGAGAAACGATTAACAGTCCATAATACCTCTATTACTAATTTTGTAATTTCTTGAATAAAGTTACTGAATAAAGTCTGAAGCTAAGATTTGAAAGTNACAAAGTATTTCATCCTTGTACATTATTCTTCATTCTTATATGTCATCTTTAAAAATAGAAAAGGATGTGTTTAGATACAACAACAAAGGATAAAGGAAAACAAGTTCGAAAGTGTATAAAATAGACTGGTAATCTAGGATATGAAAAGAATTAGCTCATTTTTGCAATTTTTATAATTTTAATTTTCTTTTGGTACATTTCGAATAAATATGAAAATTTTTCACTTAATTTGTAATAAAATAATAAATAATCTTTTGGTACGCATTTTATAATAAAATAAATAATAAAGATAGAAACATATTGTTTCGATTTAGCAGCAGAGATAAGACACGCCAAAGCAGTGATATATTTTTGTTGTTACATCTTTGCAATAAGTTTAATAGTTTCGACATACTTCGTAATAATTTAATACATTTTGAATATTTTTATTTCGTGATAACCGTAATATTGGTGAGAAACGATTAACAGTCCATAATACCTCTATTACTAATTTTGTAATTTCTTGAATAAAGTTACTGAATAAAGTCTGAAGCTAAGATTTGAAAGTTTGTGTAGTAAGCTGTAAAAAGATACTTTTACTCCACTTACTCATAAAGGTGGTACCCATAATTATGAATTAAGAGTTATAATATTACTGCCTGTATCATAATTATTAAGGATTTCAATGAAAAAAAATTTGTAATTCCGTAATTTGTAATTATCCGTAAGTCTGTAATTGTTTCGTAAGTCCGTAATTATTCCGTAAGTAAAAATGATACTCATACATCAGGAATTAAATATAAATGTTCTAGTGCGTCTAAAATACACCGATCTATAGCGTCCTACGAACACCACCTACGTTCATATAATGTATTAAATATGCCGTTCTAGTGCGTTCTCTGAACGCTTCGTATATATAGTGTACTAGAACGCACCGTTTTAGTGCGTTCTCCGAATGTTTCGTATATATAGCGTACTAGAACATACCGTTCTAGTGCGTTCTCCAAATGTTTCGTATATATAGCGTACTAGAATGTACCGTTCTAGTGCGTTCTCCGGACGTTTCGTATATATAGCGTTCTAGAACGCCTCTATATAATTCCGGATGTAATTATTTAATTTTAAAATTTTATTATTAAATTTTTAAACATTTAAGTTTAAGTATCTATAGTTATTTTAATTTTAATGTCAGAATTTGAAACTTCTACATAAAATACAAATTATTTTTAACTTTAAATTTAATTATTAATACTTTTAATGTTTAATTATTAAAATTAAAAGTTTTATATGTAAAAACTATTAGTAATTATTTTTAAAATTAATTTTTAATTAGTAAATTTTATTTTAAAATATTTTGATCAAAAATTATCCGATTTGAATAAAAAAAGTATCATTTTGAAACCAGAAATATGGAGATTCCAAATATATACTTTATTATTACACAAAANACTAGAACGCACCGTTTTAGTGCGTTCTCCGAATGTTTCGTATATATAGCGTACTAGAACATACCGTTCTAGTGCGTTCTCCAAATGTTTCGTATATATAGCGTACTAGAATGTACCGTTCTAGTGCGTTCTCCGGACGTTTCGTATATATAGCGTTCTAGAACGCCTCTATATAATTCCGGATGTAATTATTTAATTTTAAAATTTTATTATTAAATTTTTAAACATTTAAGTTTAAATATCTATAGTTATTTTAATTTTAATGTACAGAATTTGAAACTTCTACATAAAATACAAATTATTTTTAACTTTAAATTTAATTATTAATACTTTTAATGTTTAATTATTAAAATTAAAAGTTTTATATGTAAAAACTATTAGTAATTATTTTTAAAATTAATTTTTAATTAGTAAATTTTATTTTAAAATATTTTGATCAAAAATTATCCGATTTGAATAAAAAAAGTATCATTTTGAAACCAGAAATATGGAGATTCCAAATATATACTTTATTATTACACAAAAGTCTGTAATTAGTTACAGAATTACAGATTTGTATCGTAATTCATTTAAAAAATCTGTAATATTAAGGACTTGTAAAAATAATTAAGGACACCAGCTTTACTTACTCACGTACCTTCAGATCGCACCTGTGTATACTATGTTAAAGTTTATTTTATATATCTATTCATTGTGAGTAGGCTATACATGTCGTCCAAACTATTGAGTTGAGTCAGACGTAATTAAAATTGAGAAAAATTGGAGTTGAGTCAAGGCAAATTTTGATTTTTACTAGTAATTAACGTAATTAGTTAAGTCAGACGCAATTGAAAATTGAAATTTTAAGAGTTGAGTCAAAGCCAAATTAGTTTTGACGACATGTATAGAGTAGGCAAGTGACTACTTGATCCTATTGACGGATAGTAGGCATTACGAAATATTGTGTACAAGAGTACATTGAATTAGTATGAAAAAAGGTGTAACGAGAGTTCAATTTAGTGGGACTGATTGACGTAACTTTACTCTTTGTTCTGGGCAGACTACCACAATACATGTCATTAAAACTATTGAATTGAGTCAGACGCAATTAAAATTGAGAAAAATTGAGGTTAAGTCAAGGCAAATTTTAATTTTTACTAGTAATTGACACAATTAGTTAAGTTAGACGTAATTAAAAATTGAAATTTTAAGAGTTAAGTCAAAGTCAAATTAGTTCGAACGATATATATATATTATATGCTTTATTAAAATTGGAATAATTTCAAAAATAAGATAATATACGATCAGTTTTATTTACAATAACTTTCAATTCTGAATTATTTTTATCATATTTGTTATAATAGGCTTTGCAATAACATAGTTTATTGCTTGAGCCACTTTTTTTCTTGTTGTAATTATATAATTTTTTAAATTTTGTACCATTTCTTTTTTTTAAAAAATAAAAACTGATTATTGGATTTATTGAAATTTAAATTATTTTAGTACTACAATAAAAATCAATCTAACAATGGCACAAAGATCTTTTTTTTAAAAACTGTTTTTTTTTTTTAAAAACGTTGTGATCATGCAGCTTAGTTTATTAATTAGACTTTACAGACCTATAATCTAAATTATCGCTAAATTAAATTATAGTATTAATGTAAACTAGCTACTTACCCGTCAAAAATAGTAAAACTATCTCTAAGTGCGATCTTAGGAAATAGTTTAATGCTATCCGAGTGCTAGGTAAATATCTTTATGCCTTAGCCTACAAGGGCTCAGAGTCTAAGTATAGGGTTATTTATACCTAATTTAAAAACTGGTTTTTATTTATTTTTAATTTAATAAAAAATATATAAAATATATCATGACATTTAATTAAATATAAATGACTATTTTTATTTTTTGTTGTAGGAAGATTACCAATAATTTTTTTTTTTTATTTATTAACTTTCAAGCTCTTCTTTTTTCCTGTGTTATGTCATTTTTCACCTCATGTTATCATCTCTCCATCATCTAAAAATAAAATAAAATAAAAATAAAAATCGAGTTTGTTGTTATGAGAGATTTCTGTTTACTTTATATACAAAATTTGAAAAAGCATAAGAAGTGCTATAATCAGAAATTATATAAAAAATAAATAAATAAATTTGATAAAAAAAAAACATTTCTTATTCGAAATCAAATGTTATATTATTTATTATAACAAAATTTTTCTCTTCTACTTATTTAAAGTTATTAATAGATTTAAACAATTACTACAAAAAATTAAACGATAATCTCTTCTCGTTTTTTTTTATCTCCATTTATCATTTTAAATAAGTAGAAATTTAATTGATTTTAAATTAATTTGAATTTAAATAAATAATTTAATTAATAACTTATTTTCTCCCTTTTCTAATAATCATACTTTACAATAAATAAACGGACGTAATAAAGTAAGTATTTTTATTATTTTTTTTTTTAAAAAAAATATATATATAAAATAAAATAATTACTCACCCTTTTTTTCACTTATCTTTTCTTTTCTATTTCCTTGGAGCTGAGATTGTGGCTTTTAGAATTGGTAGAATCATTGTAACAAATATACAGACATAATGGAATAAGTATTTTTATTATTTTTTTTTAAAATATATATATATATATATAAAATAAAATAATTACTCACCTTTTTTCTCACTTGCCTTTTCTTTTCTATTTCCTTAAAGTCGAAATCGTGACTTTTGTGGATTTTTACTTGGAATCGGTAAAATCATTATTGCAACAAACGTACAGATGTAATGGAGTAAGTATATCAGTAAATTTTTTTAAATGTAAGCCTTCGAAGTCTTTCACTCCGATAACCTTCGAATATCTCCAATATAAACGTAATATTTACGAAGGTTATTGGTACCGAAAACTTTCATTTTTATTAATAAAACGTAATACTCCAGAGGTTATTGATATCGATAACCTTTAATAACCTTCACTTTATCATAATAAACGTAATATTTGCGAAAGTTATTGGTCTAATAATCTTCAATAACCTTTGAAAACGAAATTATTACAATAACCTCTGATATAAAAAATTTCCTAATGTATTTTTATTATTTTTTTTTTAAAAAAAAAATATATATAAAAAATAAAATAATTACTCACCTTTTTTCTCACTTATCTTTTCTTTTCTATACCTGCCGCCCAAATTCAAAATCCAAATGCTGAAATCCCAAATGCCGAAATCCCAAATCCCAAATCTCAAATCCCAAGTTATAATTAGTATTTTTTGCCAAAATCCCAAATCCCAAATCCCAAATACTAGTAATTTGTGCATTTTGGCGTTCCAAATCCCAAATTATTTGGGATTTGGGCAACACGTATATTTTTTTCTATTTCTTTGAAGTTAAAATCATGACTTTTGTGAATTTTTACTTGGAATCGATAGAATCGTTATTGTAACAAATGTACGAACGTATTGAAGTAAGTATTTTTTTTTATTTTTTATTTAAAAAAAATATATATAAATAGTTACTTACCTTTTTTTTACTTGTTTTCTCTCCTTTACTTTTTTAGAGTTGTGATCGAAGGTTTAGAATTCTTCCTTGGAATCGGTAAAATTGTCACTGCGACAAATGAACGAACGTATAGAATAAGTATTTTTTTTTTATTTTTTTATTTAAAAAAATATATAAAATAATCACTCACATTTTTCCTTACTTATTTTCCCTTCTTTACTTTTTTGATATTGTGATTGTGAGTTTGAGGTTCCTCCTTGGAATCGGTAGAATCGTCACTGCAATAAATGAACGAACGTATTGGAGTAAGTATTTTTTTTTATTTTTTTTTTTAAAAAATATATAAAATAACTCCTTACCTTTTTCCTTACTTACTTTTCTTTCTTTACTTTCTTTGTATTATGATCATGAGTTTAGGGTTTCTCCTTGAAATCGGTAAAATCGTCACTGCGACAAACGAACGGATGTATTAAAGTAAGTATTTTTTTTTTATTTTTTTATTTAAAAAAATATATAAATAATCAGAAGTCGTGATCGTGGATTTGGGATTTTTCTTTCTACCATTAATATAAAATTTTTATTTCTATTATTTTAACTTTCGACTATTACATCTGTAATAAAAGAATTTTGATGAAAAAATCAATCAGATGACAAAATTTTCGTACTATGTACTAAATATACTAATTGTACTGAAAATAAGTAGTACATCTGTATTTCGCATAGAGGTATACTGGTACGATTTGTACTAAGTACATTAGTACATAATACAAATTTAGTACTTGTACTAAAATTTCGTTAGTACAGTATACAACCACTATACATGTCGTCAAAACTATTAAATTGAGTCAGACACAATTAAAATTAAAAAAAATTGAAATGAGTTAAAGCAAATTTTAATTTTTATTACATCAGGAAATTTTTTATATTGGAGGTTATTGTAATAATTTCGTTTTCAAAGGTTATTGAAGGTTATCGGACCAATAACCTTCGCAAATATTATATTTATTATGATAAAGTGAAGGTTATTGAAGGTTATCGATATCAATAACCTCCGGAGTATTACATTTTATTAATAAAAATGAAGGTTTTCGGTACCAATAACTTTCGTAAATATTACGTTTTTGTTGGAGGTATTCGAAGGTTATCTGAATGAAGGACTTCGAAGGCTTACGTTTAAAAAAATTTACTGATGTAGTAATTGACGCAATTAGTTGAATCAGATACANAATTGTACTGAAAATAAGTAGTACATCTGTATTTCGCATAGAGGTATACTGGTACGATTTGTACTAAGTACATTAGTACATAATACAAATTTAGTACTTGTACTAAAATTTCGTTAGTACAGTATACAACCACTATACATGTCGTCAAAACTATTAAATTGAGTCAGACACAATTAAAATTAAAAAAAATTGAAATGAGTTAAAGCAAATTTTAATTTTTATTACATCAGGAAATTTTTTATATTGGAGGTTATTGTAATAATTTCGTTTTCAAAGGTTATTGAAGGTTATCGGACCAATAACCTTCGCAAATATTATATTTATTATGATAAAGTGAAGGTTATTGAAGGTTATCGATATCAATAACCTCCGGAGTATTACATTTTATTAATAAAAATGAAGGTTTTCGGTACCAATAACTTTCGTAAATATTACGTTTTTGTTGGAGGTATTCGAAGGTTATCTGAATGAAGGACTTCGAAGGCTTACGTTTAAAAAAATTTACTGATGTAGTAATTGACGCAATTAGTTGAATCAGATACAATTAAAAATTGAAATTTTAAGAGTTGAGTTAAGGCCAAATTAGTTTTGACTAGAGTTCCACAAAAAAGATCCGAATCACGGATCAGATCTGGATTGCACTGTACAGATCCAGATAGGATCTTAAGGTTTCAAATCGTGAATCGATTCGAATCCAGAAAAAATGAAATTCGACAGATTCAGATATTGTTTTTTTTGGATTCGAATTGATCCAAGATCTGAAGGTTTTATAGACGTGAAAAGAAACAAGTGAGATAAAAGAATTCTAGGGGAAGGAGAGGAAAAAAAAGTGAGATAGAAGAATTTTAAAAGGGGGAGAGGAGAAAAAATCTTTAATTCATTAAAATTTTTAATGGATTTGAATATTTTTTAATGGATTTGAATATTTTTTTAATGGATTTGAATATTTTTTTTAACAGATTCGAATATTTTTTAACAAATTCGAATATTTTTTAATGGATTCGAATATTCAGATTGAATTCGGATCGATTCGAATATAATTAAAATTGAATTCAGATTTTAAAAAGTTGGATCTGTATATGACGAATCCGGTGTTACCAAAGTAATTGTTGGGATGTATTTTAATTATTATTATATATTATTAACTTATATTATTTATTATATTGTTATTATATTTATAATTAGTTAGTAGTACTTAGTTATTTATTTATTTATTTATTTATTTATTATTTATATTCTTATCTGTAATACGAAAGATAAATTGATTTACAAATATGTAGTTGTGTAGTGTAACTGTGTCCTGTAATAGATTTACCATAGATAGTAGTAAATTAATATGTAGATCATGTATTACGAGGACCCAAAGGACCTAAAGGACCCAAAGGACCCAAAGGACCTAAAGAACCTAAAAGACCCAAAGGACCTAAAGGATCTAAAGGACCTAAAGGACCTAAAGGACCTAAAGGACCTAAAAATTAGTTATATAAGGGATAGATTTTGACCTGAAGTAAAGGGGGGGCTCGAGCTCGAGTTTGAGTTCGAGTCAGAGATTTTTTTAGTTCAGTTCAGTTTTAGTTCGAGTTTGTTTAGAAATAGGATTCTATTCTTTAATTAAGAAACCTTTGTAACTAATTTATTTGTAAATTAGTCCCTTTTGTATTTGCAATTACCATTAATAAAGGTTATTATTACCTTGAAATTACTAGTATTATTGTTTTATTAATAATAACCAAACCCTTTGTATTGAATCATCTACTTTATCATTTGGAGCACTGTCTCATGATATTAGTAGTTAACACTAATCAATACACTTATTAACAGTAGTTATTTAACTTCTAGAACCTACCTATTAGTAGTAGTTGTATCTATTTTGACTAATAGTTTCCTTGAATAATATCTTCAATATTATTTCAAGAGTTCCTGTTCATCCCACGTGTTTATTAAGAAGAATAAACCTCCATCGGTAACACCGGATCTGGATTAAGAATTAGAATATCGGATTCGATCTGAATATTGATAAAATCTGATCCGATCCAACTTTGCGGAATCCTAGTTTTGACAACATGTATAACGACTATATATTTATTATAATATAATATAAGCATAGGGTTAGTTTGTTTTTATTGGATAATAATCAATAGTAACGTAACTGGTCAAATAATATTTAAACGAATAGAAATCTAAGATTCAGATCAGGTGATTAAAGAAAATTATCTTTAGTCGAACTTTAAATTATTTAAATTATTTATATATTGGCAATAAAAATATAAAAAATATCCGAGTTTTTATAAAAGATGTTTAAGATATTACATAGAATTTAAATATATGTATACGTGTTATTACAGATTCTATAAATTTAATAAAGGTATATAACATTATTAAAATGAATATTTTTTTATATAAACTCTAGAACATGAGATCTTGAGATCTCAAATATTCAAATACTTGAAATAATTAAATACTTAAATACTTGTAATTATTATTTGAAATTTAATAAAATAGTTCAAAAGTAGTCATAAAATTTAATAAAAGTTTATATTAAAATAATAGTTTTAATAAAAAAATTTAAAAATAATTAAACATTACTTACATTACTCATCTATATAGTCTATTACTATAAAAAATGTCTTCTATATAAACTTTCACAAAAATTGGATCTTATTGGATCTAAATAGAGGGAACGAAGAAATAGTTTCAAAGAATACAATAATAAAGTTTCGTCATCTATTAAGTAGTCGTTCTGGTGACTTGTCATATGAGCGACCAAAATTCAATTGAACCTTATTATAAAATAAGNTCTAAGATTCAGATCAGGTGATTAAAGAAAATTATCTTTAGTCGAACTTTAAATTATTTAAATTATTTATATATTGGCAATAAAAATATAAAAAATATCCGAGTTTTTATAAAAGATGTTTAAGATATTACATAGAATTTAAATATATGTATACGTGTTATTACAGATTCTATAAATTTAATAAAGGTATATAACATTATTAAAATGAATATTTTTTTATATAAACTCTAGAACATGAGATCTTGAGATCTCAAATATTCAAATACTTGAAATAATTAAATACTTAAATACTTGTAATTATTATTTGAAATTTAATAAAATAGTTCAAAAGTAGTCATAAAATTTAATAAAAGTTTATATTAAAATAATAGTTTTAATAAAAAAATTTAAAAATAATTAAACATTACTTACATTACTCATCTATATAGTCTATTACTATAAAAAATGTCTTCTATATAAACTTTCACAAAAATTGGATCTTATTGGATCTAAATAGAGGGAACGAAGAAATAGTTTCAAAGAATACAATAATAAAGTTTCGTCATCTATTAAGTAGTCGTTCTGGTGACTTGTCATATGAGCGACCAAAATTCAATTGAACCTTATTATAAAATAAGTATAAATACTTGTGTAACACGTTGATCAAAATCTAGACTTTCCCTGTGATATGACAGCCACAAATAAATCGTACAAATAAATTTTAGAATAAAATATGATAGTGTAGATGCCAAAGACTTCAAGCAATCGCATAATAAAAGATTGTGTCAAACTTCTAACTACAAAAAGAAAAGGAAATACTTTATTGAACAGCCTGCCGAGTTTATTCATGTCATTGTAAAGTTGTCACGTAAGTGCTGAGCAATATACAATTTTTTTTTCGGATCATAAGATTTGCTTAAGTACACGGGTTTTTATTTTCTAATTCTCAGAAATCGTTGTCCTGTGCTAAGTCGATGGGTACTATGAAAAAACGAATCGATTCAGCTTTGGTAAAGATCCGAATTCCAAAGACCGCATTTTCAAATTTATCCTAATGTAGCCATGTTCGTGATGCTTTCAACAACAATATTTGCACGATATTAAATGTGTTTTTACCAGATTATGGATTTTTGAGACGGCAAATTCATACCCCAAGCGTACTGGATTTCAATTGTCACTATACTACAGTATTATTAATTGAGGTCAATAGGGGTTTCGTTTTTATCAGATATTGGTGAACGAACCTTTCCAGACTTTTGTAATTTGGATGAGAAAATAGATTTATAATTATATGTGCGAAGATCAACTTCAATATGGTGTCTCCACTTACGAAAATTACTGGTTTCTGCACCGATCAGACAAGACCTATCAAAGTTTTCTGTTTCACCAACTCTTTCATCGCAGTCGAAATCTTCAAAGCTATGCACATGTAATTACGCAAGCAAGAGCTAGCACCCGGAGAGGTAAATTTAAATCAATTTAATAATTAAATTAAAGACAATCAATTAAACTAATAATTAATTTTGTAATTAAATTGATAATTGATTTGACAATTATAGGAGTATCTACAAATTCGAACATTTGGAGCAGGAAAAAGGCTAATGGAATTTAGTAAACGGAAATAGCCGACCATTCATTTTCAATTTGCATGTAATTGTTGGTTACACATTCGTAAGTTTGGCTACTTGCGTAATCGTTTTATATAGTCTATGGATCTTGGTTTAGCTGGTTTCGCTCTATAAATCTTATTTGGGTACTTCGCATGTTCGGTGTGCAAGAAATGAATCCCGGTTTTTATTATTTATTATTTTAATATTATTATTATTTTATCTCAATTAATTTATTTATTATTTTTCATTTTATTGGTGGAAAGAGTTCAAGAATACTTATTGGAAAAGTAATCACCGAGGATTATTGATTATCATAGATTGATCATAAAAAGGAGAAATAATGCAATATGCTCTTGAATTCCTCATGTATTAAAAAAATGGTTCATATTGATAATTCAATTGGGCGATCAATAAAATTGTCTGGATTTTTATGTGATTAAATATATTATATCATTCATTGGCCGGAAATTGATTTTTAAAAAAGTAGTAGCACAAAAAAATCATGTTGTGCGAAATCGAATGGTCTGGTGTTTTTCCATAAACGGACTTAAATCTAACAAGAATATTCCAGAAACATTGTGACAATTTTGATGCATATAGTAGTACTATAATAGTACTACATATTTATTAGAAAGAAAAAAGGAATTCTGCTTAGAGTACTTTATTATAAGAACCTAAATCATCAAGTTTCACCACCATCCCCAACTTAGACATTATCAAAGAGAAATAACAATAACCTTTTAAATCTTAAATAAATAATAATCTTAATTTACAAGTTCTGTTTATCAACGTACTGTACTTTATAATAATCATGTTAACTTGACCAAATGGCATTAATATTTAATTATTATTTAATTATAAAAACTGCAATATTTTTTGAATGTTCGAATCATTATCGCAACTGCAATAAAACATAAAATGGGTTATCTACAGTAATCTGTAATTATTCCTTTTTAAATATACATATTAAAAAGAATTAAGTTAAACTTAATCAAATTTTTATAGTTAACAAGAATTCTTAAATATGTTTAAAGGTCCAGACATTATAAAATGTTTATTATGTATTCATTAATATATATAAATAATAAATTTATTAATTTCGATTTTATTAATAAAATTTCGTACCGAATTTTTTATGGATTTCGTTATACCATTAACGAATTTTTTTATAACGAAAGGCCGATCGGCTAGCCACTAGATTCGTTTTACGGAGGTATCTCTAATTATAATTATTTTTTTTTAATAATAAAAAAATATAGAGGAAAGAGAAAGAGGAGGAAATTCTTTCCTCTCAGAATAAAGTTAGTTTTATTATTATTATTTTCGAAAATAAAAAATGATTTTTAATAATTAATTTCAATTTATTTCTTTGAAAATAGTTTAATCTTTAGAGGAATGTGTGAACATAAATGGCGAATTTGCGGAGTCATTGGAAATTTCATCAGAACGACAATAATGATGAAAAATAATATTTCTATCTGATATATTCAATATAATATCAATTTATCGTTTTTTTTTCAATTATTTATAAATAGATCGATTGTTAGAACAATAAGACTGAAAATAAAGTATAAATAAATCAAAGTATCTAATTCCGTATATTTATTTGTATTTGTTTGTTTTGTGCGCTAGAAATACAGTCAACTTATATATCGTATTTTGCGGACCAAGTACCCCAGAAGTTATTTCAAAGATTATAAAATTCTACATGATATAAAATATATTGCCCTACTTTAATTTCTATTGCTTGTTTACGATACTCCCCGTTTCCTTCAATGTAATGTACCTATAAGCCAAAAACTTCAAAGACCCGGGCACTATAGTCCGCAAAATACGGTATATATTATTAGTAACCAAAAATGATACATAAATGTAATAAATGAGACACGAAATAGCCATAAATAACAAATCTAGATAAAAGGCAAGGTATCAAAAAGCTATAACACCAATAAAACGTGTAATAAAATATAAAGAAGTAAAATACAAAAAAATGTAAAAATCGAGTTTTTAGAATTTTCTTCACTTGATTCAAGGTCGGAATTTTCAATATTATTTATTCGATCAGAACTATTTAAAAATTGTTTAAATACATAATAGTTAGTAAATTAATTTAAAATCAATAAATAATATTATATGTAAATCTTATATAATATTATATAACATTATATGATTCTTACCTGCTATTCATAATATCAAAATTATCAATTGAGAATTGATCTACAGAAATAATGTATTAATATTATTATTAAAATAATATAATAACTTTAACTTTAATCATTATTATATTATTAAATACCTGATAAATCAAGTTCAGAATTTTCAATATTATTAATATCGAATTGATCTATAGAAATAATGCATTAACGTGATAAAGTTTTATTATTTTAATTTTTTTAAAAAAAATTATCGAAATTAGTTATTATTATTATTAAATACCTGATATTGATGAATTAATAATAGATATAGATTCTAAGTCTAATAATCTACTAAAATATCTGGTCCCCGGATGTTCGAATCTTGGATTGTCGACAAATTGTTTTTTGGATTTGATCATCTCAAGTCTTACTTTTTCCGCTTTTTTAAATTCTAACAAAACATCATATTTATCTGGATAATGTTTTTTGATATCATCTTTTGAATGATCACAATAATATTTAAAATCTATAAATAATTGATAAATCTCATCTATTGTTGGTCGTTGAGAAGGATCATGATGCCAGCATTTTTTCATTAAATTTTCCCAACATTCTGGTGTGTCTTTAGTGATTTCAGGTCGCTTTCCGTCTAAAATATCGTATATAAGGTTTGTTCCATGTTCTTGATCATAAAATGGTTTATGTCCCGTTGTTAATTCCCACAGAATCATTCCTAAGCTATAGATGTCTGATGCAAATGTATATGGTTTACCCTTAAAAAGTTCTGGCGCCATATATGGAATTATTCCAAATATTTGAGGTTTCTTCTTTGAATTTTCCGAATTTACAGTTACTCGTTGACTAAATCCTAAATCAGAAAGAACAGCTTTAAAATCATTCGTGATAATAAGAATATTGCCACTGTGTAAATCACAATGTATAATTTTATTATCGTGAAGTAATTTAATTCCAATAATAATATCACGAAATAAATCTATCTTTTTTTTCCACGTAACTTTTTTAAAATTTTTGTGTAAAAAATGATTTAAATCTCCACTTGGTGCATAATCTAAAATAAATGCATAATTCTTGGTTTTGGGGTCTTTGGTTGCTCCATAACATTTTATTACAAATTTTGATCTCAACTGATAGATAAGTTTTAGCTATATTTTTTAAAAAATTTTAAAATAAAATATAGTAAATGCTAATAAATGAAAAATTTAATTAAAGGTTAATAAGCACGAAGTGATTAATTACCTCGTTTAAAAATTTTGTATCCACATTTTTGGAGTAATTTAAAACTTTTAAAACAATGTGCCTTTTCTGGCCATTCAAATTCAAAGTTGCCTTAAAAATTTTACTAAATCCGCCTGCTGCAATATATTCAATATCTGAAAAATTATTAAATGGAACCCATTCTAAATATAGATATGGTTGTAATTTAGGTTTTAATCTATATTCTTTGAGGGATAATCTTAAACCTGATATCTGTGTGTGTTTAATGAAATTATCAATGTTAACATTTTATTACAAATTTTGATCTCAACTGATAGATAAGTTTTAGCTATATTTTTTAAATAATTTTAAAATAAAATATAGTAAATGCTAATAAATGAAAAATTTAATTTAAGGTTAATAAGCACGAAGTGATTAATTACCTCGTTTAAAAATTTTGTATCCACATTTTTGGAGTAATTTAAAACTTTTAAAACAATGTGCCTTTTCTGGCCATTCAAATTCAAAGTTGCCTTAAAAAATTTACTAAATCCGCCTGCTGCAATATATTCAATATCTGAAAAATTATTAAATGGAACCCATTCTAAATATAGATATGGTTGTAATTTAGGTTTTAATCTATATTCTTTGAGGGATAATCTTAAACCTGATATCTGTGTGTGTTTAATGAAATTATCAATGTTTTTATTGCCACTCGTATAACATTGTTGACATAATTTTTTAATATCAATATACGTTACTTCGCCACAATTTTGACAGGTGTTCAAGTCGGCAGGTTCAAGCATATTCAAATAAAAATTCTAATGGATTATATACTCTTTCTGCTTATCACTTGTACCAAGATTCATAGAATAATTTTTCAAGTACTTTGGGTGGGTATAAGTTGTAATTACTAATGTTATTACCGAGATACCCATTCAATACCACTTCTAGGTAAATCTTTTAGGTAAAATTTTTAGGTAAAATTTTTAGGTAGAAGTTTATAATACTATACCCATAGACACACTTTCAGTTTGGTTAAATGCTTAGTAGAAGCAATCAGTTTTATTTTAATATAGCTGCTCACAAGGAGTCTTGGGTTTTCACAATAATAATAGCTGCTCGTTTAGAGTCTTAGGCTTTACAATAATAATTTCAATATAATTTGTTAGGTAGTGGTGATTACGACTTATGCTTTTACACCTCTTAATAAGGTAATGATAGCCAAAGCCTGAAGACTATTACTAAGGATATCCATATGATTTTATAAAACTATCAATTTACGTTTATTTAATTGCAGTTAATAAATAAATCGACCTAATTATTTAACTTCAAGTATCATCCGAAAAATTAAATTAATAATTATTCACTTTAAGTTACTATCAGTTATTTATTTTTTAAACTGTAATGTTGAGGATTTGGCTGTCCTTTTATGTGTTATTCTTGTCTTGAGTGTAACGTAGGACTTATACTTTTTATGACATAAAAGAATCACACTTTTTAACTTTTATCTAAAATTGATAATCTGAATTCTCATCACATACATCAACTATTTTTAGTGAGGTTTATTAATTAAAAACTCGGACTTACGACTCCCTAACTGTTTTAGTTTATTTTATGGTTTGTTACTGCGTAAGTTAATGAATATGTAATCAAACAAAAAAAATTTTATTCATCACGTAAGCACCGAGCACAATATATATAATTTTTTTCGTATCTCCATAATATTATACTCGTCTTTATTTTCTATTTCTAAGAGGCGTTGTCATATGTTTTATCACCCATCAGACTGTTCTATCTGCCAACGGAAGTATTGCTTTGGGATACATTTTTGAAGAAGTGAATCGGTTCAGCTTCGATAAAGAACCGAAATTCAAAAGACCACATTTTCAAATTTAATGGAGTTGTTCCAACAACAATATTTGCACGTATTTTTGCCAGAAAACTCATACTCCAAGCATACTAGATTTCAATTACCACTATGCTACAGTAATATTAATCTTGGCGATTGAGGTCAAAAGGGGGTTCGTTTTAAGAGATACTGGCGAACGAATCTTTCCTAAATTGAATGACAAAGCAGATTTATAACTATACGGTGTCTCCACTTACGAAGATCATTGGTTTCTGCACCGATCAAAGTTTTCTATTTCACCAACTCTTTCATCATCGCAGTCGAAATCTCTAATAGTACTCAAAGCTTATGCATTTGTGATTGCGTAAGCAAGAGCTAGCACCCCCTGCATTTGATGAGGTAAATTTAAATCAATTTAATAATTAAATTAAAGACGATCAATTAAACCAATAATTAATTTGGCAATTAAATTAATAATTAATTTAACGGACAATTATAGGAGTATCTACAAATTCGAGCATTTGGAGCAGGAAAAAGGCTAATGGAATTTAGTAAATGAAAATAGCCGACCATTCATTTTTTCAATTGTCATGTAATTTTTGGTTACATATTCGAGTTGATATGACAGGTGGACTTGTAAGTTCGGTTACTTGTGTAATCGTTTTATATAGTCTTAAAACTAGAATGGATCTTGGTTTCGCTCTCACCTATGCCATAAATTTCACCGCACGTGTTATTTGGGTACTTCGCATGTACATTGTACAAGAATTGAATATGAATTCGGGTTTTTATTATTTTATTATTTATTATTTTATCTTAATTATTTTATTTAAAAATTTATTTTATCTCGATTAAATCATTTATTATTAATTTATTTATTTTTCGTTTTATTGGTGGAAAGATTTCAAGAATACTTAATATATTAGAAAAGTAATCACCGAGGATTATTGATTATCATAGACCACCCCCCTGATTGACCATCAAAAGGAGAAATAATGCAATATGCTCCTGAATATGCTCCTAATATCCTCCCGTATTAAAAAAAAGTTTCATTTCATATTCATCCTTCTGAAAAATTCAATTGGGCGATCAATAAAATTGTTACACCGAAATTCCTCGGTCTGGTATTTTTCCATAAACGGAATTAGATCTAGGACTTGCAATAAGAATATTCCAGAAATATTTTGTGAAACTTTATTTTAATTTGATGCATATGGTACTCCCACATTGATCATATATTATCCTAATCTGATTATACTATTTCGCATGAGATATATTATTTTAGGAGTAGATAAAGACAAAGATTGAGATTAAGATAGAGATAGGGTAAATTTTTTTTATTTTTTCCTGTTTCCTTTGTTATCAAAATTTCGTGAGATAGCAATTTCACAAAATGACAATTATTACTAAAAATGAAAAAAAAAAATCTAGAATTTTTCACAAAAATAAGATCGACAGTCATCAAAATCGTGTCACATCTCACATCGTTTAACAATAGAAATCGGTGAACTTTATGTACAACATAATTACGTCAACACACAGGAGTACTAAAAGGAATTTAATAATTAAAAGCACAATGTAAATAATTGAAAATTATGTATTCAACATTCTGGTAGTTATTAAAACAACTTGCTTTTTTGATTGTACTGTTTATTGTCTCTATAATAAATACCAATCTAATGTTTTTCTTCAAGTTGCATTATAAATTTTGACTAAAAACCACCTTTTGCAATATATTCAACACCCATTTTAAAAATTGTTGTGGTTCAGGATACCATTGAAATCTGATAACTGTGTTTTTTTTTTTGATAAAATGATCAATGTTTTTATTACCACACATATAATTTTCTAATATCAATATATGTTAATTTTGATGGATGCGATATAATCATCAGCTTCGAATAATTTAAAAAAAATTATTGTATACGATACAAAAGATATTTTAGCATTTATAACTAAATAACTATGACTCTGCTTTTCTATTCGGCATGGAATTCGATAACTCCTATCTTATTGATGATGCATTCAGGTGTTACGAGAGTACGATTGCTATTTATAAAAATTCACGTCACAATCTTTTAAAATAATATCTTTTTAATCCAAAATAAATACAAAAATGTAATAAATGAAATACGAAGTAGTTTATAAAATAAAATTCAACTTAGGTATCATAAGTAATTTATGAAAATAATAAAAAGTAAATAAATNTTCAACACCCATTTTAAAAATTGTTGTGGTTCAGGATACCATTGAAATCTGATAACTGTGTTTTTTTTTTTGATAAAATGATCAATGTTTTTATTACCACACATATAATTTTCTAATATCAATATATGTTAATTTTGATGGATGCGATATAATCATCAGCTTCGAATAATTTAAAAAAAATTATTGTATACGATACAAAAGATATTTTAGCATTTATAACTAAATAACTATGACTCTGCTTTTCTATTCGGCATGGAATTCGATAACTCCTATCTTATTGATGATGCATTCAGGTGTTACGAGAGTACGATTGCTATTTATAAAAATTCACGTCACAATCTTTTAAAATAATATCTTTTTAATCCAAAATAAATACAAAAATGTAATAAATGAAATACGAAGTAGTTTATAAAATAAAATTCAACTTAGGTATCATAAGTAATTTATGAAAATAATAAAAAGTAAATAAATTAAGTCATTCCAAAGAGAAATAAAAATTCAATGATAAATTCAATAATAAAACGTGATATCTGTTAAAATAAAAATGATAAATATAAAAAATAATATCAATTTTACAGATCAGCTTCAAATAATGATTTTTAAAAAATTGTGTTGTATATACGATACAAAAAACCCTGCCACGAATTGAAGATAATTCCGATTTTATTCAGTGTTACGAGTACGATTGCTATTTATATGTTCCACGAAATTTTAAAAAATCATGTCACAATCTTTGACTTTTAAAATAATATCTTTTAATCTAAAATAAATACATAAATATAATAAATGAAATACAAAGTTGTAAATAAAAGCTAAACTTATATGTCGTAAGCAATATACGAAAATAATAAAAAGTAAATAAGTTAAGCCATTCCAATAAACATTCATTAAAATATTCAGGACCTTTTATGCACCTATTTATATTAAAAAAATAAATATTAAAAAAAAAATAAGTTCAATTGAAAAAAAAAAGAATTATTCAACGATATTGAAAAAATATTACTTTGATTTTTCTTGTGATGATTTGCCTGAAAAATGATCTTTTAGAATTTTTTGAGCTTGATTCAGAATCAGAATTTTCGAAATTATTTATTTGATCAGAACTATTAAAAATTGTTAAATACATAAATACATAATAGTTAGTAAATTAATTTAAAATTAATAAATAATTATATATATAAATGTTACATAATTCTTACTTGCTATTCATAATATCAAAATTATCAATTGAGAATTGACCTATAGAAATTATGTATTAATATGAATCTTTTATAACTTTAATTTAAAAAAATTATTATTAATACCTGAATTAATAGATTCTAACATAGAGTCTAATGATATACTATAATATCTAAGATCTGGATGCTCATATAATGGTCTATTTACAAATGTTTTTTTGGATTTGATCATTTCAAGTCTTTTTTTTTCCGCCTTTTTAAATTCTAACAAAATATCATGTTTTTCGATATCATATTTTGAATGATCACAATAATATTTAAAATCTAAAAATAATTGATAAATTTCATCGATTGTTGGTCGTTGAGAAGGATTAGGATGCCAACATTTTTTCATTAAATTTTCCCAACATTCTGGTGTATCTTTAGTGGTTTTAGGTCGTTTCCCATCTAAAATATCTAATATAAGAATTGGTCCATGTTCTCGATCATGAAATGGTCTATGTCCTGATGTCAATTGCCACATAATCATTCCTAAACTATAAATATCTGATGCAAATGAATAAGGTTGACCTCTNTGCTATTCATAATATCAAAATTATCAATTGAGAATTGACCTATAGAAATTATGTATTAATATGAATCTTTTATAACTTTAATTTAAAAAAATTATTATTAATACCTGAATTAATAGATTCTAACATAGAGTCTAATGATATACTATAATATCTAAGATCTGGATGCTCATATAATGGTCTATTTACAAATGTTTTTTTGGATTTGATCATTTCAAGTCTTTTTTTTTCCGCCTTTTTAAATTCTAACAAAATATCATGTTTTTCGATATCATATTTTGAATGATCACAATAATATTTAAAATCTAAAAATAATTGATAAATTTCATCGATTGTTGGTCGTTGAGAAGGATTAGGATGCCAACATTTTTTCATTAAATTTTCCCAACATTCTGGTGTATCTTTAGTGGTTTTAGGTCGTTTCCCATCTAAAATATCTAATATAAGAATTGGTCCATGTTCTCGATCATGAAATGGTCTATGTCCTGATGTCAATTGCCACATAATCATTCCTAAACTATAAATATCTGATGCAAATGAATAAGGTTGACCTCTGAAAAGTTCTGGAGCCATATATGGAATTACTCCATACATTTGAGGTTTATTTGAATTTTCCGAATTAACAGTTACTCGTTGACTGAATCCTAAATCAGAAATAACAGCTTCAAAAACATCATTCGTGATAATAAGAATATTACCACTATGTAAATCACGGTGTATAATTTTCTTATCGTGAAATAATTTAATTCCAATAATAATATCACGAAATAAATCTATCTTTTTTTTCCACGTAACTTTTTTAAAGTTTTTGTGTAAAAAATGATGTAAATCTCCATTTGGTGCATAATCTAAAATAAATGCATAATTCTTGGTTTTGGGGTCTTGGGTTGCTCCATAACATGTTATTACAAATTTTGACCGCTATAATTTAAAAATTAAATGGTAATGATCACGTGATTAATTACCTACAAACAAATTTTATTAAATCTGCTTTCCGCAATATATTCAATATCTAAAAAATTATTATATGAACCCATTCTAAATATAGATACGATACAAAAAATATTGCAGTATTTTTAGTTAAATTTGATATATTTACGTTACATATAAAAGATTTTATTCCTTATGGCCTTCATAGTGGAAATGATTCAGGGTAGCAATCAAAAATAGATATATGTATTAGGTTTATACTTATTTTTGTTTTTTATTAATATTTATTTTATTATTATTTTTATATTTATGTTATTTGTTTTTTGACGGTATTTTAAAAATTGTTGTGCTAGGTTAATAAAAATTCAATTTTAAAAATTGCTATTTGTATTTTTTGACAGTTGCGATGATCAAATGATAATTTAAAAAAATTCGAATATTATACAATAAAATATTAATGCCATTTGGTCACGTTAACATGATTATTATAAGTACTAGACATGAACTTGTAAATAAGATTATTATTTATTTATAAAAAGAAAAGATTATTGTTATTATTATTATCTCTGATAGTGTCTAAATAAACGGTAATAAAATACTATTTTAATGTACCTAATCACCAAATGCACTTTTTGGATATTATATTACCCAGAGTAAAAAAAATAATTTAAGCAATGCAAATATTTGTAAAAATATATGTCTATAATTAAGATATATGTACAACCACTACTGGATGCCAGTTCACCAATAACATTTTATATATACAGACTACACCTACCCCGTTAGAACTAACTTAAGAAAATTATCAAAGACATGTATTTAGTAGTGTAGATGCCAAAGACATCAAGGTTGCAAAGGTAGAAATTCCATTCCTGAAGATCGCATGATTTGTTGGCAGACAAGATTGTACCAAACTTCTAAATATAAAAAGAATTAGTAAATACTTTTCTGAACAGCTCGCCGATGAGTTTATTCACATTATCGTAAGTTGTCTGAGCACAATATACTTTTTTTTTTGGACTCAAGGCGTTGTCATGTGTTAAGTTATTAACTATTGACGATGTCAGACTGTTCTAATCTCCTGGGACACCTTTTGAAGACTCAGCTTCCGAATTCCAAAGACAAATGTAGTCGATGAAGAGGATGGTGACGCTTTCAACATCAAATTATTATGATAATATAGATATTTCTACAATTGGTCTCTTCGATTTATCATTTGAAAATTGTTCTATAAGTATTAATATTATTAATATAATATAATAACTTTAATTTTAAACCATTATTATATAAATACCTAATAATTCAAGTTCAGTATTATTATTTATTTGATCAAAACTATTTAAAAATCGTAATAGTTAGTAATTCTTACTTGCTATTATCTAACGAGAATTGACCTATAGAAATCATGAATTAACGTAATGAATTTTTATAATTTTAATTCCTGATATTGATGAATTAATCTAATGATATACTAAAATATCTATACTCATAGAATGGATTATTTACAAAACACTTCTTGGATTTGATCATTTCAAGTCTTTCTTTTCCGCCTTTTTAAATCCTAACAAAATACTGGATATTTTTTTTATATCATCTTTTGAATGATCACAACAATATTCAAAATCTAAATAAATTTCATCTATTGTAGTCGTCGAGAAGGATTAGGATGCCAACATTTTTTCATTAAATTTTCCCAACATTCTGGTGTATCTTTAGTGATTTCAGGTCTTTTTCCATCTAAAATATCTAATATAAGTTTTGGACCATATTCTTGGTCATGAAACGGTTTATGCCCCGTTGTTAATTCCCACATAATCATTCCTAAACTATAGACGTCTGATTCAAATGTATGTGGTTCACCCTTAAAAATTTCTGGCGCCATATATGGAATCACTTTATACATTTGAGGTTTTTTTGAATTTTTCGAATTAACAGTTACTCTTTGACTAAATCCTAAATCAGAAATAACAGCTTCAAAAACATCATTCGTGATCATGAGAATCTATGTAAATCACGGTGTACAATTTTATTATCGTGAAGAAATTTAATTCCAATAATAATATCACGATCTTTTTTCTTCCACGTAGCTTTTTAAAATTTGTGTAAAGATGTAAATTTCCGTTTTATGCATAATCCAAAATAAATGCATGATTCTTGGGTTGTTTCATGACATTTTACTCCAAATTTTGACCTCAACTGATGATTAAGTTTTAGCCATAATTTGAAAAATTTAAAAAATTTAAAATAAAGTATAGTGAACTCTAATAAAATGAAAAATCCAATTAAATATTAATAAGCACGCGAAGTAATTAATTACCTCGTTTAAAAATTTTGTATCCGCATTCTTAGAGTTGTTTAAAACTTTTAAAACAATGTGACTTTTCTGACGATTCGAATTTTTTTCCAAAGTTGCCTTATAAATTCGACTAAAGCCATCCTCTGAAATATATTCAATATCCAAAAAATTATTAAATGGAACCCATTCTAAATATGATTCAGGTTTTATATTTTCTTTGAAGTATAAACCTGATAACTACGTTTGTTTGATGAAATTATCAATATTTTTATTACCACTCTTATAGGTCAAAACATATTTATTAGTACTTCGCAAAATGACACAAAAATGAAATCATAGTTTTTTTTAGAGACGTCAAATGTCCGATTATTATTAACCCCGAGACAGAATTTTTTTAGCACGCGAAATGTTTGTGAACACTTTTTGGCCAATAAAATTCGAATAAGGGTCTCTTTTTTTAGAGACTCTATTTGTCACTTATTATTTTTCGGCAAGTAATATTACTCAAGAAGTTACTGGGTTATAGGAGGTGAGCAATATTTTAAGGTAAGGCCCATGAAAAGATGATGGTCATCAAAATCGTGTCGTGAGATTTAACAAAGTATTCGGATAATAACACGGGCTTTCATGGGGACAACCTAGTACTTGATCAGCAGTTATATCCAAATCCTACCTCGAAAGACAATGACTACCCATATCCTTTGGCGAATGTGCTAAAAATGAATGCATAATTTTAGTTTTTGGAACTTGGATTACTCCATAATAAAGTATAAAGTTTGACTTAAACTGATAGATAAAATTTTTAAAAAAGAAATTTATTTTTAAAGGCACAAAGCAATTAATTACCTCATTTAAAATTCCACATTCTAAAAGTTATTTAAAACTTTCAAAACAACTTGCTTTTCTGACTGGTTATTTTCTTCTTAAATGCTTTTTTCCAAGTTGCCTTGTAAATTTGGCTAAAGCCACCTTTTGCAATATATTCAACACCTAAAAGATTATCATTTTAAAAATTTGCTGTGGTTCAGGATATTAAAGGTTTAATTTTAAACCTGATAACTGTGCGTTTGATGAAGTTTATTGCCACTCGTATAACATTGTATAATACTCACGTTTCTTTGCCAATAATCATTTCGAATTTGAATTTTGAATTAAGTCATAGATCAGATATCAGATCTATACCACACGGTGATGATCATATAATACAGTGCGACTGCGTGAAATTATCAATGTTTTTATTGCCACTCGTATAAAATTGTTCGCTAATATCAATATATGTTACTTTGCCACAATTTTGACAGTGCTCAAATCGTCAGGTTCAAATAATAATTTGAGCATATTAAATACGATACAAAAAATATTGCAGTATTTATAGTTAAATTAGACTAAAATTATGGAAACCAGTATTGTTATGAATAGTAAATCTTAAAAAATAAATTATTATAAAACTTTAAATAAAATAACCTACAAAAGGATAAAACGATAAAAAATAAATTATTATAAAAACTGTAAATAAAAGGATATAGGTAAATTTTAAGTTTTAGCAGAGTTAAAAAATAAAATAAAAATTTTTATAATCTACAAAGGGTAAAAGGGTTAAAAAAAAAATTTTAAATATATTAAAATGTGTTAGTTATTACCCAGAAATGAGATATACAACCAACATCCTGAACTCGTAAAAATTCTCAGTAACTTGCGATGTCTATACTTAATCACCTGTGCATGCCGTCTAATCTCAAGAAAATTGTCCATTTAGTAGTATACGATCAGCCACACGTGTGAGATGCCAAAGACATCAAGTTACGGGAGGTAGAAATCCATTCCTGACAATCGTATGGTTTGTTGATAGAGACTGTGACAAACTTCTAGCTACAAAAAAGAATTAGTAAATACTTTTCTGAACATCCCGCCGATAATTTATTCATCGTAAAGTTGTAAGTGCTGGGCACAATATACAATTTCGATCGGATCATTTTCTAGTTTTCAGTGAATTACGCTCCATATTCATCAATATCAGGTATTTAATAATAATAATTTGTTAATGCATTATTTCTATAGATCAATTTTCAATAGATAAATTCGATAGTTCTGATCGAATAAATAATATTAATAATATTAATAATATTGAACTTGAATTATCGGGTATTTAATATAATATTAAAGTTATTATATTATTATATTAATAATATTAATACATTATTTTCATAGATCAATTCTCAATTGATAATTTTTGATATTATGAATAGCAAGTAAGAAATCATATAATATTTGTATAAGATTTATATATATATTATTTATTGACTTAAATTAATTTACTAACTATTAAACAATTTTTAAATAGCTCCGATCGAATAAATAATATTAAAAATTCAGTCCTTGAATATGTGTATGTTACTTCTTTATATTTTATTACACGTTTTATTATTGAATTTATATCATCTCTTGGGTGTTATAATTTTTTGATATTTTATCTTTTATCTAGATTTTTCTCATTTATTAATTTATGTATTTTTAACAACAATATATACCATATTTTGCGGGCCATGGTCTTTTACAAATTTTCCCTGAAAGAAAACGCGGATTATTGTAAACAAGCAATAGAAATTAAATTATTTCATATCATGTAAAATATCTGGGTCTGAAATAATTTGGGTTACTTTGGTCCGCAAAATACGGTATTATAAGTTAACCGTATTTCTAGTGAATTTAGTAAATCATTATGGCAGGCGCAATACAAATACAAATAAACAAAATAAGTATATGGAATTAGATACTTTGATTGATATACAACTTTATTTTATTTAATAGTACAGTTAAGCTTAGCATTAATCATTGTAATTTCTTTGACTAAAAAAAAAAAAATATTTTTCTTTGTAAATCTAACAATCAGTCTTATTGTTCTAACAAATCGATCTATTCATAAATAATTGAAAAAAAATGATAAATTGATATAATATTGTGAATGTATCAGATATCAGATAGAAAAAATAATATTTTTTATCATTATTTTCATTCTGATATTTTTTGAAGAAATTTCCAATAACTCTGCAAATTCACCACCACGTTCACATTCCTCTGATTAAACGANTATGTATTTTTAACAACAATATATACCATATTTTGCGGGCCATGGTCTTTTACAAATTTTCCCTGAAAGAAAACGCGGATTATTGTAAACAAGCAATAGAAATTAAATTATTTCATATCATGTAAAATATCTGGGTCTGAAATAATTTGGGTTACTTTGGTCCGCAAAATACGGTATTATAAGTTAACCGTATTTCTAGTGAATTTAGTAAATCATTATGGCAGGCGCAATACAAATACAAATAAACAAAATAAGTATATGGAATTAGATACTTTGATTGATATACAACTTTATTTTATTTAATAGTACAGTTAAGCTTAGCATTAATCATTGTAATTTCTTTGACTAAAAAAAAAAAAATATTTTTCTTTGTAAATCTAACAATCAGTCTTATTGTTCTAACAAATCGATCTATTCATAAATAATTGAAAAAAAATGATAAATTGATATAATATTGTGAATGTATCAGATATCAGATAGAAAAAATAATATTTTTTATCATTATTTTCATTCTGATATTTTTTGAAGAAATTTCCAATAACTCTGCAAATTCACCACCACGTTCACATTCCTCTGATTAAACGATGAGCAATACATAATAAAGTGACATCACTAAATTCTTGACGAATAGCTTCTTGAATCATTCGATCCATTTTAAAATTTACATTTGCTGTGGCTTTGTCCATTATAATTAATTTCGATTTTCGGACCAATGCTCTAGCTAGACGTAAAGCCATAATTTGGAGTATATTTAGAAATATGGATAATATTATGGAATTAATTCATAAATGAAATTTATTCCATTTCCTCCTATACCTAAAAAGACGATTTACCTTCAATCTGAAGAATACCCTCCTAAAGGTGGATATGAAAATAGTAGACAGTTAAATGTTATAGCGCGAGCTCTAATAAGTTGGCTATTGCGTCATTTGGAACTAATACTGGTTCAAATCCTTCGGGATGAAATAAAATGTCCTTTTCGTTGTTCATATATTTCAGTTTCACCTTTCACGGGTCTCCACTGATCGACATGGTACATTTTATGCATTTAAACAGGTTATGCTTATATGTATACAAGATTATTTATTGGACTTTGTGCCATTCAAAAAAAGAAACACAGCATATTTATTATCACTACTTATATTAATATACATTAAATCAGGGACGATGATTTACTGTGATTCACAGAAAATCACGGTATCACATTAAAATACATCTAAATACAGAACTTATCTTATTTGTCACAGAATATCCCATAATTTGGAATATTGGGAATTTTTATAATAAAGATCACAGAATCATATGATTGATATAAAAGATAAAATTTATCTCAAGGATCACTCGATAATGAAAAAAAATAATTTCGAGGTTCGTTCACATGATTTTAAACCGATATCTATTAATATAAACCAATCAAACCTTAAAAAGGTCATGTGGACGAACCTGGCCCTAAAAATATATCACATAATATCACATATCACGGAATTATCACATTAATGCGTTTACTGTACTAGCAATGAAAATCACTATCGGGGAAATGTCCCGTGACTGATAAATAAATAATGATATGCGGTCACGTGGGTGGACAGACGGACATCAGGGACATGTAAAAATTATTTGGATTATTTCAAATATTTATTTGGAAAATCGCAAATATTTGGATAAATTTGGATAAAATTTTACTAATAATTTTTCTTTTTTTAATGGTGGTTTTTATTATTATATTTATTATATTTGACAACTAAAAACCATAAATTTTATTAACCTAAGTTATAAAATACATCACGTTTAATATCTTAAGTAATTCGGTACTTAAATTTTGCCTATTATTACTAAGAATATTATTGTAAACTGAAAAACTCCGTNATAAACCAATCAAACCTTAAAAAGGTCATGTGGACGAACCTGGCCCTAAAAATATATCACATAATATCACATATCACGGAATTATCACATTAATGCGTTTACTGTACTAGCAATGAAAATCACTATCGGGGAAATGTCCCGTGACTGATAAATAAATAATGATATGCGGTCACGTGGGTGGACAGACGGACATCAGGGACATGTAAAAATTATTTGGATTATTTCAAATATTTATTTGGAAAATCGCAAATATTTGGATAAATTTGGATAAAATTTTACTAATAATTTTTCTTTTTTTAATGGTGGTTTTTATTATTATATTTATTATATTTGACAACTAAAAACCATAAATTTTATTAACCTAAGTTATAAAATACATCACGTTTAATATCTTAAGTAATTCGGTACTTAAATTTTGCCTATTATTACTAAGAATATTATTGTAAACTGAAAAACTCCGTTCTACAGTGCAAGAAGAAATAGAATCTCACTCAAAAGTGGAAAAGTAGATGTCATTTTTTCCCAAAAAATTTGAAAATTTGAATAATTAATTTCAATTAATTCAAAATTACAATATAAAGACCATTCTTGCAAAAGTTCTATATAGATGGATTTAATAATTGTAGAATATCAGAACTATATTTTTGAATATTACGATTTGATAAAGATAATTTCAAATAGTGTGTAGTGGCTTTATTTTGCACGCCAATATTTATATTACAAAACTTGCAAAAAAGTTTATTATTATCTGTGAAAAGATCCTCTGAAAATTTTTGTGCCCGTGAACAAGGTGAAATAATTTTTGACCACTCCATTGTTGTGATATTTTTCTTTAATTATTTTTTTTACAATGATTTATACCAATTTTGACAACTTTGATTGGTCTAAAATTATATGGTTAGTTTTACCCTAAAAATATTTAGAAAATTTTTAAATATTTGTATAAGTTTGAAATATGCTAGAATATTTGGATTTACATGGGCAAATTTGGTACCAAATTTTTATGTGTCCCTGTAATAGTATGTGTTTATCTGGTCATATGACTTTATTTATATGTGCCTATGATCTTGTGACCTTACCTGAAAATGTGACAAAATTATAAAATATACAGCAAGTATCTAGGAGATAGTTAATTTAATGGGGGGACAACACAGAGTTACACAATTATAAATGAGATCGCTAATTTTGAATTTAGATAAATCTGTTACACAAATACTTTTTAATTATATAAAAATGATTTTTTTCACAAAAAAAAATATGTTCACTTATTTTCAAGTAGCTTATTTTAAAAGGCAAGGTTTTTCACTCTAATTCTATGAGTACAAAATGTTTTGCATTAAATTGGACAACAATTGGTTACGTTATTTAACTTTTTATTATAAAATTATTAATTTGAAATTAATTTCAAATCAGTAATTTTAGAATGAAAAAATTTGTTCCTTTGCCAACGCTTCTTTAGTAAAAGGTGTATCTTTTTTTAAGTGTTCCAAAATTACAGGTACTAAATCCTTTTTTCGTTTATTTCTTAATTCATCACTAAATACCCAAATTAATCATTGTAACTCATTTATTAAAAATATTTTAGAAAATTCTTCTTCAGTATTTTTCAGGTGTGCCCATATTTGAAGCTAGTTTAATCCAAGTAAAGGTTCCATCGGAATAAAGCTGGTGTCCTTAATTATTTTTACAAGTCCTTAATATTACGGATTTTTTAAATGAATTACGATACAAATCCGTAATTCCGTAACTAATTACGGACTTTTGTGTAATAATAAAGTATATATTTGGAATCTCCATGTTTCTGGCTTCAAAATGATACTTTTTTCATTCAAATCGGATAATTTTTGACCGAAATATTTTAAAATAAAGTTTACTAATTAAAAATTAATTTTAAAAATAATTACTAATAGTTTTTACATATAAAACTTTTAATTTTAATAATTAAACATTAAAAGTATTAATAATTAAACTTAAAGTTAAAAATAATTTGTATTTTATGTAGAAGTTTCAAATTCTGTACATTAAAATTAAAATAATTATAGATATTTAAACTTAAATGTTTAAAAATTTAATAATAAAATTTTAAAATTAAATAATTATGAGTATNAAAGTTCTATATAGATGGATTTAATAATTGTAGAATATCAGAACTATATTTTTGAATATTACGATTTGATAAAGATAATTTCAAATAGTGTGTAGTGGCTTTATTTTGCACGCCAATATTTATATTACAAAACTTGCAAAAAAGTTTATTATTATCTGTGAAAAGATCCTCTGAAAATTTTTGTGCCCGTGAACAAGGTGAAATAATTTTTGACCACTCCATTGTTGTGATATTTTTCTTTAATTATTTTTTTTACAATGATTTATACCAATTTTGACAACTTTGATTGGTCTAAAATTATATGGTTAGTTTTACCCTAAAAATATTTAGAAAATTTTTAAATATTTGTATAAGTTTGAAATATGCTAGAATATTTGGATTTACATGGGCAAATTTGGTACCAAATTTTTATGTGTCCCTGTAATAGTATGTGTTTATCTGGTCATATGACTTTATTTATATGTGCCTATGATCTTGTGACCTTACCTGAAAATGTGACAAAATTATAAAATATACAGCAAGTATCTAGGAGATAGTTAATTTAATGGGGGGACAACACAGAGTTACACAATTATAAATGAGATCGCTAATTTTGAATTTAGATAAATCTGTTACACAAATACTTTTTAATTATATAAAAATGATTTTTTTCACAAAAAAAAATATGTTCACTTATTTTCAAGTAGCTTATTTTAAAAGGCAAGGTTTTTCACTCTAATTCTATGAGTACAAAATGTTTTGCATTAAATTGGACAACAATTGGTTACGTTATTTAACTTTTTATTATAAAATTATTAATTTGAAATTAATTTCAAATCAGTAATTTTAGAATGAAAAAATTTGTTCCTTTGCCAACGCTTCTTTAGTAAAAGGTGTATCTTTTTTTAAGTGTTCCAAAATTACAGGTACTAAATCCTTTTTTCGTTTATTTCTTAATTCATCACTAAATACCCAAATTAATCATTGTAACTCATTTATTAAAAATATTTTAGAAAATTCTTCTTCAGTATTTTTCAGGTGTGCCCATATTTGAAGCTAGTTTAATCCAAGTAAAGGTTCCATCGGAATAAAGCTGGTGTCCTTAATTATTTTTACAAGTCCTTAATATTACGGATTTTTTAAATGAATTACGATACAAATCCGTAATTCCGTAACTAATTACGGACTTTTGTGTAATAATAAAGTATATATTTGGAATCTCCATGTTTCTGGCTTCAAAATGATACTTTTTTCATTCAAATCGGATAATTTTTGACCGAAATATTTTAAAATAAAGTTTACTAATTAAAAATTAATTTTAAAAATAATTACTAATAGTTTTTACATATAAAACTTTTAATTTTAATAATTAAACATTAAAAGTATTAATAATTAAACTTAAAGTTAAAAATAATTTGTATTTTATGTAGAAGTTTCAAATTCTGTACATTAAAATTAAAATAATTATAGATATTTAAACTTAAATGTTTAAAAATTTAATAATAAAATTTTAAAATTAAATAATTATGAGTATTATTTTTACTTACGGAATAATTACGGACTTACGGAACAATTACGGACTTACGGATAATTACGAATTACGGAATTACAGATTTTTTTTCATTGAAATCCTTAATAATTACGATACAAATCCGTAATTCCGTAACTAATTACGGACTTTTGTGTAATAATAAAGTATATATTTGGAATCTCCATGTTTCTGGCTTCAAAATGATACTTTTTTCATTCAAATCGGATAATTTTTGACCGAAATATTTTAAAATAAAGTTTACTAATTAAAAATTAATTTTAAAAATAATTACTAATAGTTTTTACATATAAAACTTTTAATTTTAATAATTAAACATTAAAAGTATTAATAATTAAACTTAAAGTTAAAAATAATTTGTATTTTATGTAGAAGTTTCAAATTCTGTACATTAAAATTAAAATAATTATAGATATTTAAACTTAAATGTTTAAAAATTTAATAATAAAATTTTAAAATTAAATAATTATGAGTATTATTTTTACTTACGGAATAATTACGGACTTACGGAACAATTACGGACTTACGGATAATTACGAATTACGGAATTACAGATTTTTTTTCATTGAAATCCTTAATACATCAGGAAATTTTTTATGTCGGAGGTTATTGTAATAATTTCGTTTTCAAAGGTTATTGAAGGTTATCGGACCAATAACCTTCGCAAATATTACGTTTATTATGATAAAGTGAAGGTTATTGAAGGTTATCGATATCAATAACCTCCGGAGTATTACGTTTTATTAATAAAAATGAAGGTTTTCGGTACCAATAACCTTCGTAAATATTACGTTTATGTTGGAGGTATTCGAAGGTTATCGGAGTGAAGGACTTCGAAGGCTTACGTTTAAAAAAATTTACTGATGTAATTATGATACAGGCAATAATATCATAACTCTTAATTCATAATTACAAGTACCACCTTTACATCAGAATACTAGATTTTTTTATTGATGTATAATTTTCAATTTTTTTTGTATTTTTTTTCATAGCTTTAAGGTTTTCACGAAGACTTGAGATTCCTTTTTCAGGAATAAATTCATTGAATCTTCTCCATGACTTTTGTCTGCTTTTCATATAGATAATAATAATTCGTTTATAGAGAAAATCTTTATCTTCATCTGTTAACTTATTATTTTCTGTACTTGTATATAATTTTTGATTGGTAATATTAATAAGTATATTAAAAGATTCCAATAATGATAAATTACACAATAAACTTTTATGAATATATAAAAGGATATTGAGACCAAGATCATTATGTTTTTCGAATAATAATAAAATTATTGATTCTAATTTATACATAAAATCCAAAAAATCTTGATCAGGCACCACATTTGTTACCTGGGATCATACATCTCACTCATATACAACTTTTTCTGAACTTAAAACCTTAAGATAAATACATATAAATTCGTATTTAGGATGTGATTTCATTATGTTATCACTTTTAATTAATTTATAAATAACCCATCCAGTAATATATGAAAATTTTGATGCTTCAGCTAGTTCAAAATTTATTATCGTGTTCGAAATTAATTGTGGATCTACAGAATATAAATTTTTTTGCTCCGTATTTGTACTAAATGTAAACTTGATAACTTTTTGTAAAATCAAGTAAGCCACAAGTCTTTGGGTTGAAGAACCTTCTAAATTCATTTCTGTAAGAAAATCCTGATATCAAATTCCAGAACATTGATAATTATTTATACAAATTTCCAGTTGAGAACTCCAGTTTGCTAACCATTGAACTCTTATTTTTTTTGGAATTGCTTCGTATGCTATCTTTTTAATTATATTTCTCCATTTTTCTAATAATTTATTAATAGAATCTTGATAAAGAATAGTTTTTATAAGATTATTCCGTTCACTTTGAAAATACAAAACATTATTATTTTCCTGTTTGACATTTTCATTATATGCCTCTAATGGAATTTCGATTTTACTCATGAATAGATTATCTAATAAAAGATTTTCAAAAACAATACGAGAAAAAGATGATAATTGGATCAATCTTTCCTGGTACTTTGAATTATCTTTATTATTAATAAAAAATTCCTCTTTATTTTTTCGATAATCTCTAATTATAAATAAAATAAAAAATAATTTTTATTCAATTGCATATAAAAGTAAATAAATAAATTATTATAATATTTTTAAATTAAAAAAAAATTAACAATATCTTTTTGTTAAATTACTAATTCCATGTCCATTACAACTAGCATTTCCATAATTAAAACTTTTTATTTCAGATGAAACTAATGCTGTAATTCGATATTTATTTAATACATGGCCATAGGATTTTAGTGTTTGTGTTGAGGAATCTCTACCTAGTTCTCGAATTGTTCTAAAAAGACCTTCAAGTGTATCTTGTAAAATGCGTTTTGATTGAACCATTGAACAAGGATATTTTTTAAATAAAAATGAAAGCATTTCAAGAAAACCATTAATAGAAATAATTAAATCAAATTGGCATTGAGTTGAAATCCATTCTCGTGGTTTCTTTTTTTGTATATCACCATTTATAAACCAATCACGAATTTTTTTTAAGGTCTTAATACGTGGATCTTCTAATAATTGAAAATTAATTTTACTATGCATTATTTGTCGATATATTCGTAAATATTTAATAAAATTCTGTAAAAAATTTTTAATTAATTAATTTTATTTTTTAAAATAAAGATTTAACATATTTAACATATTATTTAATAATACTCTAATTTCTTTTGATATTTCTTTAAGTTCTTCAATAAGTGTTAAAGTATCTTCTACCTCTTTAGATAATGTTTGTTCTGCAAAATCAACACGCATCTTACTCTATGAAGTAAGATATATATGTCTTTTGGTAAGTTTTGTTGCTTTTACTATTACATGTTTTTTTGTATACTCATATACACCTTTAATATGTCTCCAACTAATTTCTTTTCCAATTAACATTATTTCACGACTATTTTTTTCACCAGTGTTACTTTTTGATAAATTATTTCAAAGCTTTTTAAAAATATGTGTTGGATTACTAATAAAAAAATCAATCTTCTCCTGTAATTGGATTTACTGATTTGTGATAAACTGAAAGTTCATGCATATTATAAACAGGTCGAAAAAAATCATTGATACATTGGCTGAAAACTTTCTATTTTTTCATATTTTCAAAAATTTCCACAATTATATCATCTGAATTATAATCAACTATTTTTGCTAAATACCATTGATTATCTTTAGGACTTTTGTATTTATACATTTCATTAATTTCCCATTTTGATTTAGATAGCATTGGTGGACGAATATATGTTCGATTAACTTCTATTGTTTCAGAATTGTCAAGTAAGCTAACAATAAATTTTGTTTTTTCGAAATTACTTTCTATAATTTTTGCTTTATAGAAAGATTTCTTATCTTTATTAAAGTTAACCTCAATAATATCATTACATGTCCATTTTGATACATACTAATCAAAACTTTTAATATGTGCCCGATTTTCTCCTACTCCATCACATATCGAACCTATAGTATGTATACCTACACATTCCAATTTTGCTACTAATTCAAAAATTAAAAAATTTAGACTATGTACTATAATATTATTAATTCCATAATAAGATATGAGAAATGAAAAATTATGTGTTATTGAATGCCATATAAATTGATGTACTTGTATTGCAAGATTATGTTTTTGTTTGTTACAAGTTACATTATTAAATGAAGAATTTGTTGATTCTATTTCAAGTTGACATTGCAATGCAAATTCCTGATACTCATTTATTTTATCTTAGAAATCCAAGTAACCAACATAACAATTTCTACATTAATCCCATAAAAGTTCTATATTAAGTAAAATTTTATATGTTAAAATATTTTATATAAAATATAATATTCAATAAATTATTTAAATTATTATACCTTTTTGTATCTTGAATGAATCGTGAGAAAAAAATCCTATACATCCATATCCTCAAATATTATTTGATATCAAATTAGATAATAATTGATATATAATTTTGTCTTGCTATCCTGAATTTTGTTTACATTTGTTTATATAACTTTTAAGTAAGGAAATTGATGGTAAATTTATTATTGTTTTTATAGCATTATAGCCTGAAGAACCTGATTTACTATAAACAGATATTGCCCATCTTAAAAACCTAAAAAATTATATTTTTAATTAAAAAATTAATTTTTTTTAAAAAAAAATATTTAAATATAATTAATAAAACTTACATAGGATAATATTTAATTCCTTTTGGTTTTTTAGATTGAATACGAATAAGTTCTTGAAATATTGGATGCAAATTTGAAATATCCATATTTTTATTATTTACATTTTTGGTAACAATATGTACAATATTTGCCATTTCATTAGAAACTTCTTCTTCTTCATTTTCAATTTTTTTTTCTAAATGCTCTTTTAAATTAATAATTAAATCTTTTTGTTGTTTAATAATTAATTTTTGTTGATTAACTTTTTCAATAAGTATTTTTTTAGATGTATGTGTTATTTTTGTTGAATTTATTCCAGCTAAAATTCTTCGTTGAATTTGTTGTAATGTTCTTTTTAATTTAAAACAATTTTCGCATATATTATTTTCTTTTACAACAAGTATACAATCTACTCGTCTATAAAATTGTTCATTATTTTCCAAAAAAGCAAAAGATATATGTTCTTTTTTATTATTGACCAATTGAGTTTCACGAATTTTAACTACATCTTCGAAACCTTTAATTAATTATAATTTTTATTAATTTAAAATAAAGTAAAAACAAATAAATAAAAAATATATATATAATTTACCAATAATACTTTGTCCTTCACAAATATTAATATGAAAAGTGTAACAAACAATATTAATTATATCTTCAAGTGTTCTTTTCATCATTTTGGTTGGAAAAGGAAGATAATTATCTTGTACCATTTTATTAAGCATATAAATTTTATAACTATGTAATCCACTTTTGGAAAAAATTATTAATTTTTTTTCACTCTTATATTTATTTGCAGGAAATCTAAATTCTAATCCTTCAATAATTTCTTGTATTGTAGTTCCAGTAAATTCGTTACCAGGTAAAATTTTTTCTTGAAAATAATTAAGTATATCTGAAGTATTTATCAAAAATCATTTTTTCCAATATAATTTATAATCAGGCTCACGTAAAATAGTTGCAATCAGTGAACTTGTAGGATTAGATTCCAAAAAAATTGTTAAAATAGCCAATTTGTATCCTTTGAATAATCCACGTTTCCTTAATGAATCTATCCATTGAGAAAAAGTATCAAACATTTGATCTTTTTTAGTACAATATACTTGTGCTTTTGCTTCTTTTGTATTGTAAAAAAGTATGCCTTCAAAATATTTTTTTTTTCCTTTGAGATTTGGTTTTATACGTATAAGTTCTTGTAAAGCTTCTTTTTTTTTTTTTTGATGGTGAAGAAATATTATTTTCCTAAATAATTATTTTATACTTAGAAAATTATAATTTTATTAATAAAAATTTGAAAAAAAAAATTTTTCTTTACCATTTTGAATACAAAATATATTTTTTTTATAATTTTGAAATATTAAAATCGCTGATTCAAGTTTTTACAAGAACGAAAAATAAAACACGTCTGAAAATTGTGTTTACGGATTTCTGAAGATCATGTTTTTCATGCATAATTATTATTAATTCATGATTTTTTTTAAATATATTATTTATAATTTTTTGAAATCGGATAAAAATTTTTTTTACATAGTAATACATAGTAATACATAGTAANTTTTTTTTTTTTTTGATGGTGAAGAAATATTATTTTCCTAAATAATTATTTTATACTTAGAAAATTATAATTTTATTAATAAAAATTTGAAAAAAAAAATTTTTCTTTACCATTTTGAATACAAAATATATTTTTTTTATAATTTTGAAATATTAAAATCGCTGATTCAAGTTTTTACAAGAACGAAAAATAAAACACGTCTGAAAATTGTGTTTACGGATTTCTGAAGATCATGTTTTTCATGCATAATTATTATTAATTCATGATTTTTTTTAAATATATTATTTATAATTTTTTGAAATCGGATAAAAATTTTTTTTACATAGTAATACATAGTAATACATAGTAATACATAGTAAATTATATATAGCTTCAGTTTTATCGATAATCACTATTTTAAATTTATATTGTGTAACTCTGTGTTATCCCCTCCATTAAATTAACTATCCCCTAGCAAGTACTGTAATTTATTTATTAATATACAAAAAGACATTAATACAATAGATTAGTTTATTATTTTATATTGTGAAACTTTTGTTGAAATATACCTTTTTTGGTATATAAAATATGCACCGTTCTTTCCAAATAGAAAAGAAGATCATGTTCTTTCCAAATAGAAAAGAAGATCATGTTCTTTTCGTATATAAAATAAGCACCGTTTTGTCCAAATAGAAAAAAAAATAATTTTATATAATATTTTTATTGGTGTAACAACTATATATTTAATATCTAAAAAAATTATCACCAAATAATGAAAATCTTTTCTGTTCGATGTTTATTATTATAATTTATTTTGTATATTCTGTGAAATTTGGAAGCATATTACTTCTCTCTTCCTCTGTATACTCTTGAATTTATAAATCATAATAATAACATATAATAGTAATTTATAAAAAAAAAAAAATAATATATAAATACTTATATTCTCTGCCCTGTCTTCATATAAATAATTCGTGTAGCATGATCAAAATCTTGAAGATTCATACAATACGTTAATTTTATTAAATATGTTTGAACCTGTCAATTATTACGCCTGTCACAATTGTGGCAAAGAAACATTTATTGATCTTAGAAAATTATGTGAACAATGTTACACGAGTGGCAATAAAAACATTGATAATTTCATCAAACACACGCAGTTATCGGGTTTAAAATTCTACCTCAAAATAAAACCTGAATTACAACCATGTCCACATTTAGAATGGGTTCCATATCATAATTTTTTAGATATTGAATATATTGCAGAAGGCGGATTTAGTAAAATTTTTAAGGCAACTTGTAATTTGAATGGTCAAAAAAGGCACATTGTTTTAAAAACCTTAAATGACTCGAAGAATGCGGATACAAAATTTTTAAACGAGGTAATTAATCACTTCGTGTTTATTAACATTTAATTAAATTTTTTCATTTTATTAGCATTTACTATATTTATTTTAAATTTTTTAAATTATAGCTAAAACTTACCTATCAGTTGAAGTCTAAATTTGTAATAAAATGTTATGGAGCAACTCAAGACCCAAAAACCAAGAATTATGCATTTATTTTAGATTATGCACCAAATGGAGATTTACATCATTTTTTACGTAAAAACTTTAAAAAAGTTACGTGGAAAAAAAAGATCAATTTATTTCGTGATATTATTATTGGAATTAAATTTCTTCACGATAATAAAATTATACATTGTGATTTACACAGTGGCAATATTCTTATTATCACGAATGATGTTTTTGAAGCTGTTATTTCTGATTTAGGATTTAGTCAAAGGGTAACTGTTAATTCAAAAAATTCAAAGAAATCTCAAATGTATGGAGTAATTCCATATATGGCGTCAGAACTTTTTAAGGGTGAACCACATACATTTGCGTCAGACGTCTATAGTTTAGGAATGATTATGTGGGAATTAACAACGGGGCATAAACCATTTCATGACCAAGAATATGGTCCAAAACTTATATTAGATATTTTAGATGGAAAAAGACCAGAAATCACTAAAGATACACCAGAATGTTGGGAAAATTTAATGAAAAAATGCTGGCATCCTAATCCTTCCCAACGACCAACAATAGATAAAATTTATCAATTATTTTTAGATTTTAAATATTATTGTGATCATTCAAAAGATGATATTAAAAAAAAATATCCAGATAAATATGATATTTCATTAGAATTTAAAAAAGCGGAAAAAAAAAGACTTGAAATGATCAAATCCAAAAAGCCATTTATAAATAATTCATTATATGAGCATCCAAATCCTAGATATTATAGTATATCATTAGACTCTATGTTAGAATCTATTGATTCAGGTATTTAATAATAATAATTTTTTAAATTACAGTTATAAAAATTCATATTAATACATAGTTTCTATAGGTCAATTCTCAATTGATAATTTCGATATTATGAATAGCAAGTAAGAATTATATAATATTTATATACAATTATTTATTAATTTTAAATTAATTTACTAACTATTATGTATTTATGTATTTAACAATTTTTAATAGTTCTGATCAAATAAAAAATTTCGAAAATTCTGAANGCGGAAAAAAAAAGACTTGAAATGATCAAATCCAAAAAGCCATTTATAAATAATTCATTATATGAGCATCCAAATCCTAGATATTATAGTATATCATTAGACTCTATGTTAGAATCTATTGATTCAGGTATTTAATAATAATAATTTTTTAAATTACAGTTATAAAAATTCATATTAATACATAGTTTCTATAGGTCAATTCTCAATTGATAATTTCGATATTATGAATAGCAAGTAAGAATTATATAATATTTATATACAATTATTTATTAATTTTAAATTAATTTACTAACTATTATGTATTTATGTATTTAACAATTTTTAATAGTTCTGATCAAATAAAAAATTTCGAAAATTCTGAATGTTCAAAAAATTCTAAAAGGTCATTTTTTAGGCAAATAATCACAAGGAAAATCAAATCAAAGTAATATTTTTTAATCTCATTGAATAATATTTATTTATTGAATTAGGGAATAACTTATTTATTTTTTATTATTTTCATATATTACTTATGGCATCTAAGTTTAACTTTTATTTTATAACTACTTGTATTTCATTTATTATGTCTATGTATTTATTTTATTTTGAATTAAAGAATATTATTTAAACGTCAAAGATCGTGATGTGGTTTTTTTAAATTTCAGAGAACTATAAATAGTGGTCATATTTATAATTACTACAATATTTTTTGTATCGTATACAACATAATTTTTTAAATTATCATTTGAATATTATCGCATCTGTCAAAATTGTGACATATTGATATTAGAGAATTATTTTAACAACTTTATACGAGTGATAAAAAAAAAATTGACCATTTTATCAAAAAAAACGACAGTTATCAGATTAAAACTTTGGTATCCTGAGCCACAACAATTTTAAAATGGGTGTTGAATATTCAAATTTATAAGGCAATTTGGAGAAAAACGTTTATGAGAAAATAAAAATGAGGTAATTAATAATTGAATTTCTTTTATTAATATTTACAAATTTTGGATTTTTTCAAATACATATAGCCAGTCAATCATTTATAGTAATAATGATTTTGTCATTTTGTGCCAAAATCAAATTAAAAATTTACAAAATATTTCTGGAATATTCTTATTGCAAAATTCAGACTGGTATTTGTGTAATAACCCAATTTTTTTCAGAAGAAATGAATGCATATGATGACCAATCAGGTGGGGTGGTCTGTGATAATTAATAATTAATATTAAGTATTCTTGGACTCCACTGATAAAACGAATAAAAATAAATAATAAAAACAAATAATAAAATATTACATTCAGTGCACATGCGAAGTACCCAAATAACATGTCCAGTGAAATTTAAAGCATAAATGAAAGCGAAGCCCGCTAAACCAGAATCCATTCCAGTTTTCAGGCCAGTTACTAAATTCCATTAACCTTATAGGAATGTGTGAACGTAATGGTGAATTTGAGAATGACAATAATGATGAAAAATAATATTTGCATATTTCTATCTGATATATTCAATATAATATCAATTTATCGTTTTTTTTCAATTATTTATAAATAGATCGATTGTTAGAACAATAAGACTAATAAATTACAAATCAATCAAAGTATCTAATTCCGTATATTTATTTGTATTTGTTTTGTTCTGTGCGCTAGAAATACAGTCAACTTATATATCGTATTTTGCGGATCAAGTACCCCAGAAGTGATTTCAGAGATTATAAAATTCTACATGATATTATATTGCCCTACTTTAATTTCTATTACTTGTTTACTACTCCCCGTTTCCTTCAATGTAATGTACCTATAAGCCAAAAACTTCAAAGACCCGGGTACTATGTCCGCAAAATACGGTATATATTATTAGTAACCAAAAATGATGCATAAACATAATAAATGAGACACGAAATAGCCATAATAACAAATCTAGATAAAAATACGGTATCAAAAAGCTATAATACCAAAGAGATGATATAAATTCGACAATAAAACGTGTAATAAAACATAAAGGAGTAGCATACAAAAAAAAATGTAAAAATTGAGTTTTTAGAATTTTCTTCGCTTGATTCAGGGACAGAATTTTCAATGTATTTATTCGATCAATAATATTATATATGTATTATATTCATAATACATATCAATTGAGAATTGATCTACAGAAATAGTGTATTAAATACCTGATAATTCAAGTTCGGAATTTTAATATTATTAATTCGATCGGGACTAGTAAATTAATTTAACAATTATATATAAATCTTACATAACTAGAAATAATGCATTAACGTAATAAATTTTATGATTTTAATTTTTTAAAAAATTATTGAAATTATTATTATTATTAAATACCCGATGATGAATTAATAATAGATATAGATTCTAAGTCTAATAATCTACTAAAATATCTGGTCCCTGGATGTTCGAATCCTAGATTGTCGACAAATGGTTTTTTGGATTTGATCATTTCAAGTCTTGCTTTTCCGCTTTTTTAAATTCTAATGAAATATCATATTTATCTGGATATTTTTTTAATGTCATTTGAATGATCACAATAATATTTAAAATCTATAAATAATTGATAAATCTCATCTAATATTGGTCGTTTAGAAGGATTAGGATGCCAGCATTTTTTCATTAACATTCTGGTGTATCTTTAGTGATTTCAGGTCGCTTGCCGTCTAAAATATCGTATATGAGATTTGTTCCATGTTCTTGACCATGAAATGGTTTATGTCCCGTTGTTAATTCCCACAGAATCATTCCTAAGCTATAGATGTCTGATGCAAATGTATATGGTTCACCCTTAAAAAGTTCTGGGGGTCATATATGGAATTATTCCATACATTTGAGGTTTCTTCTTTGAATTTTTTGGATTTACAGTTACTCGTTGACTAAATCCTAAATCAGAATAACCGCTTCAAAATCATTCGTGATAATAAGAATATTACCACTGTGTAAATCACAGTGTATAATTTTCTTATCGTGAAGTAATTTAATTCCAATAATAATATCACGAAATAAATCTATCTTTTTTTTCCACGTAACTTTTTTAAAAATTTTGTGTGAAAAATGATTTAAATCTCCACTTGGTGCATAATCTAAAATAAATGCATAATTTTTGGGTTTTTGGTTGCTCCGTAACATTTTATTACAAATTTTGAAATTTTGATCTCAACTGATAAGTTTTAGCTATATTTTTTAAAAATTTTAAAATAAAATATAGTGAATTCTAATAAAATGAAAAATTTAATTAAATGTTAATAAGACGAAATGATTAATTACCTCGTTTAAAAATTTTGTATCCACATTCTTGGAGTTATTTAAAACTTTCAATACGCAGTTTCTTTTCTGGCCATTCAAATTTTTTTCTTAAAAATTTTACTAAATCCGCCTTCCGCAATATATTCAAGATCTAAAAAAAATTATTATATGGAACCCATTCTAAATATGGTTGTAATTCAGGTTACATTTTATAATATTCTTTGAGGTATAAGTTTAAACCTGATAATTGCGTGTATCATCAATGTTTTTGTTACATAATTTTCTAAGATCAATGTATGTTTATGCGATAATCGGGAGGTTCAATAAAATTAACGTATTATATGTGATACAAAAGTATTTATTCAACATTATCATAATTAAATAAAGTAAAGTTCTTGTTATCAAATTATTTATATTATTTTTTACAATAGGGTCGATTATAAATTATTATTACAGATTATACAAAATACCTAAATTATAATAATAAACGATTAAATAAGTAGATCCTAAAGTAAAGTTTTTGTTACTCAAATTATTTATATTATTTTTACAATATTATTGCAGATTATACAAAATAAATTATAATAAGTAGATCCTAAAGTAAAGTTTTTGTTACTCAAATATTATTTTTACAATAGGGTAGAGTGGATTATAAATTATTATTGCAGATTATACAAAATAAATTATAATAATAAACGTCAACTTATAAATATTTTTTTAATAATTTTTGAAGGATCTTTAAATTTTCTAATTTATTAAAAAAGAAATTCTTAATGTGGAGTTTTAAAAGGAATCCTTGTTGGAATGAGATTTTAAGATTACTTTTCTAAAAAAAAGAACGTTTCGTATTATCTTAGATGTAAAGAGTGCGTAATGTAATGTGTATTTATCGCGAATTATTTTTATATTGTGTATATATTAATAAAACAAAATAATAATAATAATTAATTACATTAATCGAGGTTTGTAAACATATATATATATATAAATGAATTTCAAAGTACTTTTCTCTGATTAAATTTGTTATAAATTGGTTATTAACTGTCTAACACAAACTTATTCTATTTTATTTCTTGCTATTATTTATATCATTATTTATACATCTATTTAATATTATATGTTATGTATATCAAAAAGGGCACTATTTGCTTTCCTCCTAAAGTTTTGAGAACGAATATTAGAAGAGGTTTTATAAATAAATAAATAAAAAGGATAATAAATCAAACAGCTGGTATATCATTTTGAATTTGATGTATACAAAAAAAACAAAAAAAATTCTTGCACTACTCTTGCATAATATAATAATATGTAATGCATATTTAAATTTTTTATTTAATAATCTAATTTAAATTTTTATTATTTTGTCAACCATCATTTTGTCGATTATCAGCAATGAAAAGCACTAATATATTATTAATGATATCCGTATAAAATTTTCCGGTAGATAATACGCAACGTTCTTTTACAAAAAAAAAAGGGAACAATTTTCCTCCTGCATATGCAAGGATCTTAAAATGGAAAAATCCAAACTGCAACTGCAATAACGCAAAATATAGTAAATAATAATATATATATATATTTATTTAATACTATATATGATTTATTAAATACTATATATAATTTATTAAATATTATATATAATTTATTAAATACTATATAGAATTCACCAATTTTTATTTTTGCTATAAATAGGTAGTTTAAATAGGTAGTTTAAAAAATTACTCTGAAACTGATCCTGAATATATAAAAAAAAATCAAAGTGATTCCTCACCGAAAAATTAGCAGTCAAACCATTTTTCATATCTATTTAATTCAAATACTTCAATATTTTTTGTATCGTATATAATACGTTCGAATTTTTTAAAATATGTTTGTCTAAATTGTGGCGAAGTAACATATATTGATATTAGAAAATTATGTCAACAATGTTATACGAGTGGAAATAAAAACATTGATAATTTCATTAAACACACTCAGATATCAGGTTTAAAATTATGCCTCAAAGAATATCATAAATTAAAACCCGAATTACAACCATATCTATATTTAGAATGGGTTCCATTTAATAATTTTTTAGATATTGNTTTATTAAATACTATATAGAATTCACCAATTTTTATTTTTGCTATAAATAGGTAGTTTAAATAGGTAGTTTAAAAAATTACTCTGAAACTGATACTGAATATATAAAAAAAAATCAAAGTGATTCCTCACCGAAAAATTAGCAGTCAAACCATTTTTCATATCTATTTAATTCAAATACTTCAATATTTTTTGTATCGTATATAATACGTTCGAATTTTTTAAAATATGTTTGTCTAAATTGTGGCGAAGTAACATATATTGATATTAGAAAATTATGTCAACAATGTTATACGAGTGGAAATAAAAACATTGATAATTTCATTAAACACACTCAGATATCAGGTTTAAAATTATGCCTCAAAGAATATCATAAATTAAAACCCGAATTACAACCATATCTATATTTAGAATGGGTTCCATTTAATAATTTTTTAGATATTGAATATATTGCGGAAGGTGGATTTAGTAAAATTTTTAAGGCAACTTGGAATTTGAATGGCCAGAAAAGGAACATTGTTTTAAAAGTTTTAAATTACTCCAAGAATGTGGATACGAAATTTTTAAATGAGGTAATTAATCATTCATACTTATTAACATTTAATTAAATTTAGCATTCACTATATTTTATTTTTTATTTTATTTTTAAATATAGCTAAAACTTACCTATCAGTTGAAGTCAAAATTTGTGATAAAATGTTATGGAGCAACCCAAGACCCAAAAACCAAGAATTATGCATTTATTTTAGATTATGCACCAAATGGAGATTTAAATCACTTTTTACGTAAAAACTTTAAAAAAGTTACGTGGAAAAAAAGGATAGATTTATTTCGTGATATTATTATTGGAATTAAATTACTTCACGATAATAAAATTGTACACAGTGATTTACACAGTGGCAATATTCTTATTATCAAAAATGATTTTGAAGCTGTTATTTCTGATTTAGGGTTTAGTCAACGAGTAACTAGTAATTCAGGAAATTCAAAGAAGGCTCAAATGTATGGAGTAATTTCATATATGGCTCCAGAACTTTTTAGAGGTCAACCTTATTCATTTGCATCAGATATTTATAGTTTAGGAATGATTATGTGGCAATTGACATCAGGACATAGATCATTTCATGATCGAGAACATGGACCAATTCTTATATTAGATATTTTAGATGGGAAACGACCTAAAACCACTAAAGATACACCAGAATGTTGGGAAAATTTAATGAAAAAATGTTGGCATCCTAATCCTTCCCAACGACCAACAATAGATGAGATTTATCAATTATTTTTAGATTTTGAATATTATTGTGATTATTCGAAAGGTGATATCAAAAAAAATTATCCAGATAAATATGATATTTGGTTAGAATTTAAAAAGGCGGAAAAAGCAAGACTTGAAATGATCAAATCCAAAAAGCCTAATCCTTTATATGAGCATCCAAATTCTAAATATTTTAGTATATCATTAGACTCTATGTTAGAATCTATTATTGATTCAGGTATTTTAATGATAATAATAATTTCAATGATTTTTTAACATTAAAATCTTAAAAAATATTATGTTAATGCATATTTCTATCGATAAATTCTTGATAGGTAAATTTGATATCACGAATAGCAAGTAAGAATTATATAACATTATATTAAATAAGATTTATATATAATTGTTAATTGATTTTAAATTAATTTGTTAATTGAAACGTCCTTATTTAAAATTTTTTTAAATAGTTCTGGTCGAATAAATAATATTGAAAATATTGAAAATTCCGAACCTGAATTATCAGGTATTTAATATAATAATGATTTAAAATTAAAGTTATTANAATCCTTTATATGAGCATCCAAATTCTAAATATTTTAGTATATCATTAGACTCTATGTTAGAATCTATTATTGATTCAGGTATTTTAATAATAATAATAATTTCAATGATTTTTTAAAATTAAAATCATAAAAAATATTATGTTAATGCATATTTCTATCGATAAATTCTTGATAGGTAAATTTGATATCACGAATAGCAAGTAAGAATTATATAACATTATATTAAATAAGATTTATATATAATTGTTAATTGATTTTAAATTAATTTGTTAATTGAAACGTCCTTATTTAAAATTTTTTTAAATAGTTCTGGTCGAATAAATAATATTGAAAATATTGAAAATTCCGAACCTGAATTATCAGGTATTTAATATAATAATGATTTAAAATTAAAGTTATTATATTATTTAATGTATTATTTTTATAGATCAATTCTCAAATGATAATTTTGATATTATGGATAGCAAGTAAGAAATCATATAATGTTATATGATATTTATTAATTTTAAATTAATTTACTAACTATTATTTATTTGAAATAGCTCTGATCGAATAAGTAACATTGAAAATTCCAAAAACTCAATCTTTACATTTTTTACATTTTTTTGTTTATTTACATTTTTTCATATTTTATTACACGTTTTATTATCGAATTTATATCATCTTGGTGATATTTATTACTAGTGAATACCCGTGCCGTTGAGCACAGTAGATGTAAATGCAATAATTTTTGTAAAATGTGATATTATTGTATCTAATCTAATAAAATCAAAGATCTAGATTTTTATGTAATGTGATATTATTTATTCAATAAAATCGAAAAATATAAATTTTTTTTTTACTTTTATATAGTCTTTATAATAAACGTTATTCGAATATATAAATAATTTTTATGTAACGTGGATCCTATAATCAAAGATCTAAATTTTTTGTCGTTATTCTTTTTTTATTTTATTTATTCGAATATATAATAATTACACAAATCTACATTATTTAGTAAAATTGTGACGCGTAATATATCAACATCTAGTTTTTTTTATTTTAGATTATATAATAGAAATAAAAACGCTGAATTTGCTGAAACGTGTAACGCGTTAACTGGAATGATAATTAGTAGATTTATATAATATAGTGTAGATTTTTGTGTAAAATATATATTAAACCTATTTTTTTTATTTCAGATTAAATAATAGAAATATCCGAACCTGCTGAAATGGTCGAAATAATATATTAGTTAGTTAGTATTTATAGTAATAGTAGTTTTTATTATTAAAGATCTAAATTTTATTTAATTTTAAATGATACACCACGCCGAAACAATACTTTGAATAATATTTTAGTGAGGGTAATATTATAAATTATTATAGTGTAGATGTTATTATTTTTGTGTAATATATATTAAACATCTATTTTTATTTCAGATTACATAATAGAAATACCCGAACCTGCTGAAACAGTCGAGGCGGTATATCGGTTAGTATTTATAATAATAGTATTTTATTATTAATCTTTAATTTTAAATGATACTTTAATTGATACTTTAATGAGGATAATATTACAAATTATAAAACAAAATATTGTTTTTTTTTTAATAATTATAAATATATGCATCTCAAATTATATAGGTTAGGTCTCTAATAGTACTTCAGGATACACTACATTTGTTGTTGTATTAACATCATTCTGGGGAAAAAGAACTTTAATAGTATGTGGAGAGGTACTGCGTGAAAGAGCAACATAGAGTTGCCCATGGGAGAATACTGGTGTTTGAAGATCCAGGCCAACATATTTCACTGATTGCCCTTGTGCCTTGTTAATTGTCATTGCAAAAGCAACACGAATAGGAAATTGTCTTCTTCTAAAGACAAATGGAAGTTCAGAGGTTGAAGGAGTTAGTATTCGTACTTCAATAATGTGATCAGCCATATGTGTTATCACCAAGTGAGTGCCATAATCATATGCCATCAATTACATCACATTGGTTAAAGATATTAGATAAATGATAGGAATTATTTATTATATAATTGGTTAAATATATTAGATAAATAATAGGTAATATGAATTATTTATCATATGATATTTAAAGTTGTAAGGATCTAGGTTGCGTCGCGTCAAATGCACGTGTCAAATGAGCGTGTTAAATGAGTGCATCAAATATAGTGTCACAATTACATACCATCGATTACATTATATTGGCTAAAGATTTTAGAGATAAATTATGGGTAGATGGAATAATAAATTATATAATATTTAGTCAATCATATAATAAAGATTAAAGAGGAAAAAATTTATTAATATGTATTTTTGTTCTTTCAAAAATAGTATATTTTAATTTTATTACATAAAATATAGCATATAACATATCCTTATTATTTTATTACTCAAATCTTATAATTTTAATGTGTATTATTATATTATCATAAATTTATGCACTTCTTGCTTATGCGCGCGACTATAATATTTGTATCACCCAAAATTTTACATCCCACATGACTCCATATATAGTTTCCCATCAAAAGCAAAATAATTTCCAGGGCGAATATTAAAGGGTTTCTATCTTTCTTATCGAGAATAGTTGCAATATCAAAACCAGACATATTTATCGATTATAGAGAATAATATATTTAGTAGTTTTAGCGTTTTTGGCCTATAATATATATATCTATTACAAGATTCAATTTTTGTATAATCAGCGTGAAGTGCATATATTGCAATTATACGTAAAAAACTTGAATTAACTAGTTTCAAGCGACTTATAAACTTCAGCGATTATCTGAATTATTTATTATACTAACACTATCTGTATATCGTGTGATTATTTATGTAACGGATTTCATAATATATGAACATTTTCCCACATAAACCGGATCGTTGATTTTTGCCTGTGAAAACTTCTTTGCTTTTGTAATAAGAATGCATGCAAACGAAACTCGAAACGGCAATAACGAAAAATAGCATGCCAATTTTTGTTAGTGCTGTTAACAGGCTATAGGGCTTTGAACTCTCCACTATCTCCATAATCGCCAAGATCTATGCATATTTCATCTTTTGACTTCCCTAGTGTAACTTTTTAAGCAATATAAAGGATTTGATCAACTAAAAACGGAGACAAAATTTTCTTTCTACATATGACGCAGTGCATAAAACCAGATTTCAAAACGATAACATGTCTTCAGAACCGGCCTCACCCTCAAGCATATCATCTAGCGAAGAAGTAATAACCCGCACCATGGCGGATGTAATTGAGGATTATGATTCTGACGAGCTAATCAATTATTTACGAAGAAGAAATTTAAAATTGGATGAAGATGACTTCGTAAAGAAAAAATTTCTGGTCCTGCCTTTCTTGAAACAACAAAAGATGAATTCAGCAATTATGGCATGAAAGGTGGTCCTGCAACTGTATTAACAAAATTTATTAAGGATATCAAAGAACAGAAATTACGTGCTTTTAACTCTTAGAAATATTATGATTGTAAATCAGAGCTTATTGATACAAGCTTTGGAGCAAGCCAATTCACATCCACCAAGAAATTCTCAACAAAGTCCCACTGTTACTTCGCTATTACGTAATTAGATAGATATAGATTTTTATGTGTCATAGACCAGGCTTTGCCCATTATATATTTTTACTGTATATATATTATATATTTTATCCCGTATTTTTTGCTATATTAATAAAGTTGGCCTGGTGATTGATTTCGCATAATTAATCATGTTTAGTTTGTATATGTATTTCGTGAATTTATTTTATAATTTTTACAAATGTATTTCTGAGATACATTAATATCATGATTTCTTAGAAAAAGTGATCGGCGTGACAATTTGTCACGCGTATTTTTTATCATACACACCTACCTTCACACAAATAAAAGATTTATTATAAATATAAAATTTATCTTAAATACATGACGCTAATGAATATCACCAGAGAAACTGATCAAAAAACCCTTTTAGAGGAAAATAACTTTAACATTGCGGATCTAACTAATAAGAATCAGATACGAGGTATTGAGAGTAAAACTATTTTTCCAAGTTTTATTAAACATTGAAGTAATTAGAATTATTTCAGAGGATGATTTGTACTCACCTGACGAAGATGATAGTGACTCTGAAGAATCCAAAGCATTAACGATTAAGCACAGCATCCGTATTGTATCTTATTGATTCTGACTCAACATGTTTTGGAGAAAAATCACTAATTGCTTGCGTTTCATTCTAACATTAAGTTTCTCTCAAGAGATTTTACGAATACACTCACAAATTTCCCGACCCCAAGTATATGTTCAACCTCAAAGAAAAAGGACTCACTACTCCTGAAAAATTCGTTGCCTGGTGGAATGGGAACAATCCAGATTTTCAGATCACAGTTAATTCAATCGAGGAATGGACCTATCGCGAAGATGAGGACCCCTCCCGCTATAATTGTCATTGGGAGAGTATGGAGATTAGGTGTAGTGTGACATATACCGGAGTTCAAGCTTTTTTAATGAAGCAATATGAATGACGGTCATCTCAAGTATTATTTTATTAGGTCATAAGACATATAAATATAATGTACTTTTTAAATATATAACAATAAAGAATTAATGTTTGATTAAAATACTATGATCAACATTTTGTCAATCCGCCGTTGTAAAAAATGATTTTGTTAAGAATCATTACTGATATATTGGTTGAAAGTTCCGATGGAGATTATTTTCATCAAGCGAAATATCTAGTGGTCAACCGTGTTGATAGCCGAGACGAAGAGTCAGATCAGTAATGCCTTTCGCTTCTCTCCTGAGAAGATTGACATACGCTTGTTTTTCAGATGGCACTCTTTCATCGAAACATTCTATTTAGAAAATATTAGTTACTAGACAGTATACTGTGGAATCTTGTAAATGCATAACTAAATTACAAACCTTTAAGCTGGATTGTTTGAACATTGTTTGCAATGCCTATTCGCAGTATTGTCATGGGACATCTTGGGACATTTTGGGACAAAAATAATTTTTTAAATTATTAATAATTCCATTATAAAACTTAGTTTAAGTCATTAATTAAAGTTATTTAGAATTGATTTTTACATATATTTATAAAGTTTTAATATATCTTTATAAGCCCAATAAGGGTAGGGACAGTGGGACATGGGACATTGGGACAATAAAAAAACCTAGGGACATACAAAATGTACAATACTGCCTATTCGCCTCCCAATTACACGTAATTCAGCTCACGCTCTCATGTATCGATTTTCAGTGATTTTGTTTTTAATTATTTTCCATCTTGAAATTGGTTTGAAAACAATTGACCCANATATCTAGTGGTCAACCGTGTTGATAGCCGAGACGAAGAGTCAGATCAGTAATGCCTTTCGCTTCTCTCCTGAGAAGATTGACATACGCTTGTTTTTCAGATGGCACTCTTTCATCGAAACATTCTATTTAGAAAATATTAGTTACTAGACAGTATACTGTGGAATCTTGTAAATGCATAACTAAATTACAAACCTTTAAGCTGGATTGTTTGAACATTGTTTGCAATGCCTATTCGCAGTATTGTCATGGGACATCTTGGGACATTTTGGGACAAAAATAATTTTTTAAATTATTAATAATTCCATTATAAAACTTAGTTTAAGTCATTAATTAAAGTTATTTAGAATTGATTTTTACATATATTTATAAAGTTTTAATATATCTTTATAAGCCCAATAAGGGTAGGGACAGTGGGACATGGGACATTGGGACAATAAAAAAACCTAGGGACATACAAAATGTACAATACTGCCTATTCGCCTCCCAATTACACGTAATTCAGCTCACGCTCTCATGTATCGATTTTCAGTGATTTTGTTTTTAATTATTTTCCATCTTGAAATTGGTTTGAAAACAATTGACCCATTATCATATTCTCTAAGAAAATGACCGGTCTCTGAAGCTTGTTTCAATTCTTTCTCCAGAACTTTAATATCACGACCATAGGTTTCGATTTTCTTACACAATTGACCGTAGTAGTATTCACTTATCCTAACCTCGCAGGTTCCTATAAAAAATAAATAACGTGAATTTTTAAAGAATCATTCTAGTAATAAAAAATATTACTTTGATTTGTGACCGTTTAAAACTTAATTCGGGTTCAGAATTTTTGAAATTTTTTATTTGATCAGAACTATTAAAAATTGTTAAATACATAAATACGTAATAGTTTGTAAATTAATATATAAATATTATATAATTCTTAATTGCTATTATTCATAATATCGAAATTATCAATTGAGAATTGACCTATAGAAATTATTAATATAAAAAAATTATTGTTATTAAATATCTGAATTAATAATTTCTAAGATAGAGTCTATAATATCTGGGATTTGGATGCTCATATTTACAAATGCTTTTTGGACTTGATCATTTCAAGTCTTTCTTTTCCGCCTTTTTAAATTCTAACAAAATATCATATTTATCTGGATATTTTTTTGATATCATCTTTTGAATAATAACAATAATATTCAAAATCTAAAAATAATTGATAAATTTCATCTATTGTTGGTCGTGGGGGAAGGATTAAGATGCCAACATTTTTTTCTCAACATTCTGATGTATCTTTAGTGATCTCGGTTTCCATTTAAAATATCTAATATAAGAATTGGTCCATGCTATTCTCGATCATAAAATGGCTTATGCCCCATTCTTAATTTCCTTCTTCTTAAACCTGTGTTTGATGAAATTATCAATGTTCTACTGCCCATTGTTCACATGATTTTCTAATATCAATATATGTTAATTTGTCACAATTGTGATAGATGTGATAATCATCAGGTTCAAACATATTTTAAAAAATTCGAACGTATTAACGTATTATATACTGTCGCGGTCTGCAGAACAATATGAAAGTTACGTCAATCAGTCTCACCAAATTTAGGTGACTCACACGATAATTCAAACACACTTTTCCTTGTGCGCAATATCACGAAACACAGTAAGATCAGGCTATCAGTCCTGCTTATTAACAATCACAAACAATGTAATTACGTGTAATATCTGAAGGTACGATGAGTAAAAGTATCTTTTTACACTACTTCGTACACTGCCGAAATTTAATAGACTTTTGAAGTAACTTGCAAAGAAATATAAAGTAGTTTATTAAAAGAATTATAAAGTTTTATTACAAAAATACAACAATAGAGATATATTACCGCATTGGCGTATCTTATCCCTATTGCTATACGAAATTATTTATTATTATTAATTATAATTATTACAAAATTATCTACTATTAGGATTATTTCGAAACTATTTGTTATTATTAAGATTATTAAGAAATTATTTTTAAAAAATGTTTTTCGCGAGAAAAAGGAATCTCTCTTTCTTCTTCCCAACCGCAGCTATTTTTATATTTTCTCTCCTTGTTTATTAACACGTTCTTTGTACCAGGATGAATAAACAATTATCTTTGATGATGGATGACACAAAGATAATTTATCCCCCGTGACTTTTGTCCTCTTCGTGCCACCTCAATACGATACAAAAAATATTGAGGTATTTGAATTAAACAGATACGAGGAATGTTTTGACTGTTAATTTTTCGGTGAGGAATCACTTTGATTTTTTTTCTTTATATATTCAAGATCAGTTTCAGAGAAGAATTCTTTATTTATTAATGAAAATTATTTTATCCTAATTTTTTAAACTATTTGAATCTGCCTATTTATAGCAAAAATAAAATTGTCAATAATAATTTAATATAAATATTTTATACGTATAAATATGTATATAAATATTTTATATAATAATATTATTATTAATATAAAATATTTATATTAAATTATTAATTGCTGATCCATTTAAGATCGGCACTGTCGTTATATTAAAATTCGGGACTATGATCACAACTTATTTGTATCTTGTGAAAATCATATAATATAAGGAAAAAAGAATGAACTAGAAAATGGCATTTAAAAAAGGAGTTTATATTGCATGCGTGTCAGATGTGACTTTATTTTGTATTTTTTTCATAATTAGAAAACAGAAGCAAAAAAAGAAAAAAGTTACATTGTGCCGATTTTAATATTTATAATATATTAATTGTAGATTGTTAATTGTCAATTAATTTTTTTTCCTTTCACTGATCAACTTAATTTAATTGTCAATCAATATTGCATTTCCTTCCACTATAAAAGGCATCATTTTTTCCAAATAATAAAAAAAAATATTTTTATTACTATATTAAAGTATTATAATATCTTAATTTTCCTCAAAAAAAAATTATCACCAAATAACGAAAATCTTCTATTTTTTTTCGTTTGACGTTCATTATTATAATTTATTTTGTATATTCTGTGAAAGTTAGAAGCATATTACTTCTCTTCCCCTCTTGAATTTATAAATCATAATAATAGTAATTTATAAAAAAATAATAATATATAAATACTTATATTCTCTGCCCTGTCTTCATATAAATAATTCGTGTAGCATGATCAAATTCATACAATACGTTAATTTTATTAAATATGTTTGAACCTGACGATTATCGCACCTGTCACAATTGTGGTAAAGAAACATATATTGATTTTAGAAAATTATGTCAACAATGTTACACGAGTAGCAATAAAAACATTGATAATTTCATTAAATACACGCAGTTATCAGGTTTAAAATTCTACCTCAAAATAAAACCTGAATTACAACCATGTCCACATTTAGAATGGGTTCCATATCATAATTTTTTAGATATTAAATATATTGCAGAAGGCGGATTTTTAAGGCAACTTGTAATTTGAATGGTCAAAAAAGGCACATTGTTTTAAAAACCTTAAATGACTCTAAGAATGCGGATACAAAATTTTTAAACGAGGTAATTAATTACTTCGTGCTTATTAATATTTAATTACATTTACTATATTTTATTTTAAATTTTTTAAATTATAGCTAAAACTTACCTATCAGTTGAAGTCAAAATTTGTAATAAAATGTTATGGAGCAACTTAAGACCCAAAAACCAAGAATTATGTATTTATTTTAGATTATGCACCAAATGAAGATTTACATCATTTTTTACGTAAAAACTTTAAAAAAGTTACGTGAAAAAAAAAGATCAATTTATTTCGTAATATTATTATTGGAATTAAATTTCTTCACGATAATAAAATTATATATTGTGATTTACACAATGGCAATATTCTTATTATCACGAATGATGTTTTTGAAGTAACTGTTAATTCAAAAAATTCAAAAAATTCAAAAAAATCTCAAATGTATGGAGTAATTCCATATATGGCGTCAGAACTTTTAACGGTGAATCACATACATTTGCATCAGACGTCTATAGTTTAGGAATGATTATGTAGGAATTAACAACGGGGCATAAACCATTTTATGAACAAGAATATAGTCCAAAATTTATATTAGATATTTTAAATGGAAAAAGACCAGAAATTACTAAAGATACACCAGAATGTTGGAAAAATTTAATGAAAAAATGCTGACATTCTAATCCTTCCCAATGACCAACAATAGATAAAATTTATTAATTATTTATAGATTTTAAATATTATTGTGATCATTCAAAAGATGATATTAAAAAAAAATATTCAGATAAATATGATATTTCATTAGAATTTAAGGAGGCGGAAAAAAAAAGACTTGAAATGACCAAATCCAAAAAGCCATTTATAAATAATTCATTATATGAGCGTCCAAATCCTAGATATTATAGTATATCATTAGACTCTATGTTAGAATCTATGTTAGAATCTATTGATTCAGGTATTTAATAATAATAATTTTTTAAATTATAGTTATAAAAATTCATATTAATACATAGTTTCTATAAGTCAATTCTTAATTGATAATTTCGATATTATGAATAGCAAGTAAAAATTATATAATATTTATATACAATTATTTATTAATTTTAAATTAATTTACTAACTATTATGTATTGATGTATTTAACAATTGTTAATAGTTCTGATCAAATAAAAAATTTCGAAAATTCCGAACGTTCGAAAAATTCTAAAAAGTCATTTTTTAGGCAAATAATCACAAGGAAAATCAAATCAATGTAATATTTTTGAATAATATTTTTGAATATTTATTTATTGAATTGTTTTTTTAACAGATATCACGTTTATTATCAATTTTTTGGAATGACATTTATTTTTTATTTTCATATATTACTAGTTTAACTTTTATTTTATAACTACATTTATTATATTTTTGTATTTATTTTATTACTACTTGTATTTCAGTTATTATATTTATGTATTTATTTTATTTTGAATTAAAGAATATTATTTGAAAGAAAAGATTGTGATGCAATTTTTAAATTTCAGAGAACTATAAATAACGGTCTTATTTATTTAGACATAATTTTTTAAATTATTATTTGAATGTTATCGCATCTGTGAAAATTATTTCACAAGTGACATTGATCATTTTATCAAAAAAAAAACAGTTGTCAGATTTCAAATTAAATCTTTGGTATCCTGAACCACAATAATTTTAAAATGATGAACATTTAAATTTATAAGAAAAATATTAGTTATGGTATTTATGGTAGAGAAAACAAACAATCAAAAAAGCAAGTTGCTTTGAAAGTTTTAAATAACTCTCAGAATGTTGAATATAGAATTTTTAAATGAGGTAATTAATTACTTGTGCCATTAATGATAATTGAATTTCTTTTATTAGTATTTACAAATTTTTGATTTTTTCAAATATAGCTATCAGTTTAAGTCAAACTTTGTAATGGAGTAACCCAAAATCATAAACCTAAAAATTATGCATTTATTTTCAGCACGTTCGCCAAAGAATAAGGATAGTCATGGCCTTTCAAGGCAGGCTTTGGATATACTGCTTCCAGTACTTTGATCAAGTACTAGTTTCCCTCCAATGCAAGCCCGTGTTATTAATTTGGACGGTATGTTATATATAAGTTAACCTCGATCTTATTTTATGTTAAGATGAAAAATCATTTATACAGTGCGGAACCTCTAAGATAGGAACTTGGAAAATCTTAAATAAAATTTGATCCAATAATCAGATTTCTTTTATGTATTTATTTGGGGGAATCTATTTATGGAAAAAACAATTTTCTTAGTTTATGTAAGTATCACATGCTGTGATTTTAACCAATTAGAATTCAAGAAAATATATTCACGTGTTTATGTAAAATTATAAATTTCATTTCTTTACTCTTAAAACTTTTGTTAATGGAATTTTAACAGATACAAAATATCAGAAATCATTGGAAAACATTTTTTCAATCAAATTTACAATAGTTTGCTATTTTTAATATATTCTCAAATTTGATAGGTATAATTAAATANTTGGATATACTGCTTCCAGTACTTTGATCAAGTACTAGTTTCCCTCCAATGCAAGCCCGTGTTATTAATTTGGACGGTATGTTATATATAAGTTAACCTCGATCTTATTTTATGTTAAGATGAAAAATCATTTATACAGTGCGGAACCTCTAAGATAGGAACTTGGAAAATCTTAAATAAAATTTGATCCAATAATCAGATTTCTTTTATGTATTTATTTGGGGGAATCTATTTATGGAAAAAACAATTTTCTTAGTTTATGTAAGTATCACATGCTGTGATTTTAACCAATTAGAATTCAAGAAAATATATTCACGTGTTTATGTAAAATTATAAATTTCATTTCTTTACTCTTAAAACTTTTGTTAATGGAATTTTAACAGATACAAAATATCAGAAATCATTGGAAAACATTTTTTCAATCAAATTTACAATAGTTTGCTATTTTTAATATATTCTCAAATTTGATAGGTATAATTAAATATATGTAACTTCAACCTCAGTAAAAGTTGATCAATTTAAATCAGATTAAAATTTTAACCAATGATTCTGAAAACTTAGGTTCTGAGCTACCATTTTCTACAGTTAGAATTTTTATTTCTATATTTGGAAAAAAAGTTATTCAACTTTTACTATAACTAAGTTCCTATCTTAGAGGTAGTAATGTGAAAATCGCTGATTAGATCTGGTAGTTGTGTAATAATAACCAATAACTTTTGATGATCAATTAGTAATCCTTGGTAATTACTTTTTTTCCAATATTGAACTTTTTAAACTCTTTTCACTAATAGATATAAATAAATAAATAAATAATTGATAAAAATAAATAATAAAAAAATATTATAAACCTGAATTCATATTCATTTCTTGTACAGTGCACATGCGAAGTGCCCAAATAACATGTCCAGTGAAATTTAAAGCATAAGTGAAAGCGAAACCCGTTAAACTATCTAAACCAGAACCCATTCCAGTTTTAAGACTATATAACGGTTACATGCCAATTGAAAAATAAATAGTCGATTATTTCCAGTTACTAAATTCCATTAACCTTTTATACTCTTATAATTGACTTGTTAAAGTTATTATATTATATTTTAATACATTATTTCTATAGAAATGATAATTTTGATATTAGTAAATGTTATATTATACATTTATTGATTTTACTAACTACTATGCATATAAAACAATTTTTAAATAATTCTGATCGAATGAAATTCAGTCCTTGAATCAAGGAAAAACTCAATTTTTACATTTTTTTACACATTTTATTATTGAACTTATATCTCTTTGTGTTATAATTTTTTGATACCTTATCTTTTATCTAGATTTGTTATTTATAATTATTTCATGTCTCATTATTACATTTTTTGGTTAATAAAACAATATATACCGTATTTTGTGGGCAAATTTTAAAGTTTTTGCCTTATATTCGGGGGGGGGGGGTACTTTACATTGAAGGAAACGGGGAGTATTGTAAACAAATAATAGAAATTAAAGTAGGGTAATATATTTTATATCATGTAAATTTTAAAATCTCTGATATAATTTCTGGGGTACTTGGTCCGCAAATACGATATATAAGTTAACTGTATTTCTAGTAAACCTAGTATNACATTTATTGATTTTACTAACTACTATGCATATAAAACAATTTTTAAATAATTCTGATCGAATGAAATTCAGTCCTTGAATCAAGGAAAAACTCAATTTTTACATTTTTTTACACATTTTATTATTGAACTTATATCTCTTTGTGTTATAATTTTTTGATACCTTATCTTTTATCTAGATTTGTTATTTATAATTATTTCATGTCTCATTATTACATTTTTTGGTTAATAAAACAATATATACCGTATTTTGTGGGCAAATTTTAAAGTTTTTGCCTTATATTCGGGGGGGGGGGGTACTTTACATTGAAGGAAACGGGGAGTATTGTAAACAAATAATAGAAATTAAAGTAGGGTAATATATTTTATATCATGTAAATTTTAAAATCTCTGATATAATTTCTGGGGTACTTGGTCCGCAAATACGATATATAAGTTAACTGTATTTCTAGTAAACCTAGTATTATGGCGCATACACAAAACAAAACAAATATACGAAATTAGATACTTTAATTGATTAAAATAATATCTTTTATTCCAAAATAAAATAAATACATAAATATAATAAATGAAATACAAAGTAGTTAATAAAAGTTACACTGGTTAATGGAAAAAAATAGGACGGTTTTATCATTATGATATTAAGTATAGGTGGTCGATTTTTCCCATTTATGAATTTTCACATATTTGCACCATCAATAGGATTCCGACCAGTGTTAAAGCTAGATGTCGTAAGTAATATATGAAAATAATAAAAAGTAAATAAGTTAAGTCATTCCAAAGAAATAATAAAAATTCAATAATAAATCATAATATCTGTTAAAATAAAAATAAATATCCATTAAAAAAAATTATTTAAAGATATTAAAAAAATATTACTTTGATTTTTCTTTCCTTGTGATAATTTGTCTAAAAATGACTTTTAGAATTTTCTGAACTTGAGAATTTTCGAAATTATTTATTTGATCAGAACTATTTAAATTAATCTAAATATCATTAACAACAAAAAGTAACAATAAACTGCATTATAGTTAAATTAATGCACGAAGTGACAGATTTTCGTTCTAGGACAAATAGGGAAAGAGTGTCCTTAAAATAGACCTCGGGTCTAGGTTTTTATCCTAGACACCCTATATAAATAAATTTTTTTAAAGTAGCTAACACGTGATACATACAATTGTGGTCAGGTTAAGAGTGTCTAGGATAAATTTATCCATAGGGAAATCCTATAAAATGGTTGCTTATATATTTTAATTGCATACATAAATATATTTATGCATATATATATTTTAAATGTATATTTTATCAAATAAATAAATAATTATTGAAAATATAATTCTATAAATCTGGGTTTTTTTTTCACCGCAAAAACTTTACTTTTTTTATAAAAAGTTTGTCCGATAGTTTAAATTCCGCGGAAAGTTTCATAATTGTGTTTGCGGTTTAATAAATTAATTATCATAAAATATCAATGTATATGTTGCCTTAGATGTCTTCTTGATTCAGGTGTCGACTAAATATTTATAGAATTATAGTATCTTTTTTCAATATGTATTTTACATAAAAAGCTCAAACATTTCTATTGGATATTACTGGCACAGGAATTCGTTAGTATTATAAAATCTAAACCTTATTTTTTACAATTATCTAGTTCTAGATTGATCTTTAATATTAGTTAAATCTGAATTTGCATCTTTTGGATCTTAGCATTGGATTGTGTCAGTTCGCCAATAACATTTCATAGGTACAGTAACTCGAACGAAGGAGACTCACCTGTGCATGCCTTCCCTGTCGATATGGACACACCAACTTGTCGTCGAACATCTCAAGAAAATTATTAAAGCGGGGAACCCACGTGCAATTGATAGGTAGATGTCAAAGACATACGATCGCACGATTTGGTGCGGACCTAAGATAATGATAAACTTTACGTACGAAAAGAATTAGTAAATATTTTTCCGAAAAGCTTGCCGGTGAGTTTATTCATGTCAGCGTAAAGTTGCACGTAAGTGCTGAGCACAATATAATTTTCGAAAATGCATTGTCACGTGTTATATAACCCATTAACTATTCATCAAGCCAACAGAAGTATCAAATTTATCCTAACGTAGTCAATGAAGAAGATGTTTGTGACCAGATTATGAATTTTCGAGACGGCAAATTTATATTATGATTTTAATTGTCACTATTCTACAGTAATATTAATTTTGGCGATTAGGGTTTCGTTTTAAGAGATATTGATGAACAAGCCTTTTTGTAAAATCGAATGAGAAAGCAAGATAGTAATTCAGCAGATTTATAATTATATGTCTAAAAATCAACATCAATGAAATGTCATCTACGTTTATGAAAATCACTGGTTTCTGCACTGGTCAGATGAGACGTTCTATTTCGGGTGGACTTGTAAGTTTGGATATCGTTTTATATAGTTTTAAAACTGGAATGGATCCTGGTTTAGTCTCACTGGACATTTATTAATATTATTTTATCTTATTTATTTATAAATATAAAGAGTTCAAGAATACTTCACTGATTATCATAGACCACCCCCCATCAAATGGATAAATTCATGTGATGCAATATGCTCCCCGTATTAAAAAATATTCGTTTCTGGTCAAATTATTACTGATAATATATTTCTAAAATTGGCCTCTTCGATTAAGTAGACTCACTTAAAACCTAAGATCCTGGAACTTTAAGGTAAATATTTTGTAATAAATATAATAATAATTTAATAAATTTGATAAATTTTAATGTATGTTTTTTTTTTAGGAGTGATTTAGATTCCTTTGGAGAATACGATGATGAAGAATTATGAAATGTTTTAAGGAGAGCTCATTTGAACAATGAAAAATAGATTTCAAATAAACATTAGTAAATAAAGTATATATCAATCAAAGTGCGATTCAATACATAAATTAATAAATGAAACAAGAAATAATTATAATAACAAATCTATATAAAAGATAAGGTATCAAAAAGCTATAACACCAAAGAGATGATATAATTTCGATAATAAAACGTGTAATAAGATATGAAAAAGTAGCAAATAAAAAAATGCAAAAATTGAGTTTTTAGAATTTTCTTCACTTGATTCAAGGACTGAATTTTCAATATTATTTATTCGATCAGAACTATTTAAAAATTATTTTAAATACATAATAGTTAATTTAAAACTAATAAATAATTATAAATATAAACTTGTATAATATTGTATAACATTATATGATTCCTTACTTGCTATTCATAATATCAAAATTATCATTTGAGAATTGATCTATAGAAATAATATATTAATATTATTAATATAAAATAACTTTAATTAAATCACTATTATATTATTAAATACCTGATAATTCAGAATTTTCTATATTATGAATATTATTTATTCGATCAGAACTATTTAAAAATTGTTAAATACGTAATGGTTAATAAATTAATTAATAATTATATATAAATATTATTTGATATAACGTTATATAATTCTTACTTGCTATTCGTGATATCAAATTTATCTATCAAGAATTTATCGATAAAAATATGCATTAACATAATGTTTTTTATGATTTTAATTTTAAGAAATTATTATTATTATTAAAATACCTGAATCAATAATAGATTCTAACATAGAGTCTAATGATATACTAAAATATTTAGAATTAGGATGCTCACATAAAGGATTAGGCTTTTTGGATTTGATCATTTCAAGTCTTGCTTTTTCCGCCTTTTTAAATTCTAACCAAATATCACATTTATCTGGATATTTTTTTTTGGTATCATCTTTTGAATAATCACAATAATATTCAAAATCTAAAAATAATTGATAAATTTCATCTATTGTTGGTCGTTGGGAAGGATTAGGATGCCAACATTTTTTCATTAAATTTTCCCAACATTCTGGTGTATCTTTAGTGGTTTTAGGTCGTTTCCCATCTAAAATATCTAATATAAGAATTGGTCCATGTCCTCGATCGTGAAATGGTCTATGTCCTGATGTCAATTGCCACATAATCATTCCTAAACTATAAATATCTGATGCAAATGAATAAGGTTGACCTNGATTCTAACATAGAGTCTAATGATATACTAAAATATTTAGAATTAGGATGCTCACATAAAGGATTAGGCTTTTTGGATTTGATCATTTCAAGTCTTGCTTTTTCCGCCTTTTTAAATTCTAACCAAATATCACATTTATCTGGATATTTTTTTTTGGTATCATCTTTTGAATAATCACAATAATATTCAAAATCTAAAAATAATTGATAAATCTCATCTATTGTTGGTCGTTGGGAAGGATTAGGATGCCAACATTTTTTCATTAAATTTTCCCAACATTCTGGTGTATCTTTAGTGGTTTTAGGTCGTTTCCCATCTAAAATATCTAATATAAGAATTGGTCCATGTCCTCGATCGTGAAATGGTCTATGTCCTGATGTCAATTGCCACATAATCATTCCTAAACTATAAATATCTGATGCAAATGAATAAGGTTGACCTTTAAAAAGTTCTGGAGCCATATATGAAATTACTCCATACATTTGAGCCTTCTTTGAATTTTCTGAATTACTAGTTACTCGTTGACTAAATCCTAAATCCGAAATGACAGCTTTAAAATCATTCGTGATAATAAGAATATTGCCACTATGTAAATCACAGTGTACAATTTTCTTATCGTGAAGTAATTTAATTCCAATAATAATATCACGAAATAAATCTATTTTTTTTTTCCACATAACTTTTTTAAAATTTTTGCGTAAAAAATGATGTAAATCTCCATTTGGTGCATAATCTAAAATAAATGCATATTTTTTTGTTTTTGGGTCTTGGGTTGCTCCATAACATTTTATCAAAAATTTTGACTTCAACTGATAGGTAAGTTTTAGCTATATTTTAAAAAATTTAAAATAAAATAGTGAATTCTAAAGTGAAAAATTTAATTAAATCTTAATAATAATACGAAATGATTAATTACCTCGTTTAAAAATTTTGTATCCACATTCTTGGAGTTATTTAAAACTTTTAATACACAGTTTTTTTTCTGGCCATTCGAATTTTTTTCCCAAGTTGCCTTATAAATTTTACTAAACCCACCTTCTGCAATATATTCAATATCTAAAAAATTATTAAATGGAACCCATTCCAAATATAGATATGGTTGTAATTCGGGTTTTATTTTATAATATTCTTTGAGGGATAATTTTAAACCTGATATCTGCGTGTGTTTGATGAAATTATCAATGTTTTTATTGCCACTCGTATAACATTGTTCACATAATCTTCTAATATCAATATATGTTATTTTACCACAATTGTGACAGATGCGATAATCGTCAGGTTCAAACATATTTTAAAAAATTCGAACGTGTTATATACAAAAAATATTGAAGTATTTGAATTACATAGATATGAGGAATATTTCGAGACGAATGTTTTAGTGAGGAATCACTTTATATTCAAGATCAGTTTCAGAGAATATTAATGAAAATTATAGTATAAACTACTTCTATTTATATTATTATTGTTTATTCAATGTAAATTATGCTATATTTGTTCTACAAGCTACACCGAATTCATTTATTATCATGCATGTATGCGTGTGCAGTTGTAGTTTACCATAAACGGAATTAATTTTAAGATTTTTTTTTTCTTGTACTTAGATTAAGATTAAGATTGAGGTAAAAGATCGGAGGAAGAATTTTACCTTTTTTTTTTTGTTTTCCTTAAATGAAACATTTTTTGTCTTTACAGTCATCAAAAATTGTGTCATGAGGTTTAACAAACGAAAGCCGGAATTCGGGTAAACTTTATATGCAACCGCATAATTAATACCAAGTGTCCAAGTTAGTGACAAGAGCTTTCATGGGAGACAAACAAGCAACTTGGTCAGAATGCTGGAAGCAGTTAGATCCAAAGCCTGCCTCGAAAGGCAATGACTACACTTATTCTTTGCGAATGTGCTAAAAATAAATGGATAATTTTTGGTTTTTGGATCTTGGATTATTCACTTAAACTGATAGGTGAGCTTAGCTATATTTAAAAAAGAAATTTAATTGTTAAAAGCTAATTAATTACCTCATTTAAAAATTATGTTTCCACATTCTAAGCTATTTAAACTTTCAAACAACTTGCTTTTCTGACTGTTTATTTTCTTCACAAATACCAAAACTATGGTTTTTTCTCCAAGTTGCCTTGTAAATTTGACTAAAATCACCTTTTGCAACATATTTAACACATCAATTGCCTCTTGACTCTGAGGTGCACGATGTGAATTTTTTCAAAAATGATCATCTAAAGTGGCTTGAGGCATCCCCATATTAGGTGAAATGTGGCTTGATGCATCCAATTATTAGGTGAATAAGTAGTCATGTGAGTGGCTGAGTTGCCGTATTGGGTGAATAAGTAGTTATATGATGTGGCTAAGTTGAGTCAAGAATCATAATAAAAAAAATTAAAACAATGCAAAAATTAAATAAAAATCATTATAAATTATTCTTTAGCTTTTGTCTTCTATGTACAGTCATAATTAAAATAAAGTCTTTTTTTTATCATAAAAATACATATATTTTGTTATTTAAAAGTTATCATCACATAAATTCGAAAATAAAACGTGTAATAAAATTGATTTAGAATTTTCTTTACTTGATTCAAGGACAGAATTTTCAAAATTATCATTTGATCTATGTAAATAATGGAATTTTCAATAATATTAATATCAGATATTATACATACACAATACAGTAGACCCTCTATACAACGAATTTCTTCATAATAAAAGAAAATTTGATATAACGAATCTACTTAATTAATTATAATATAACGTAGTACGACGTTAACCTGGCGAACATGCATGTATATAACGAATTTTTTTCAGTATAACGAAGATTTTTTTTTCAAGTTGATTTTGAGGCATCATTTTCGTACGATAATAATTAGATGAATTCTGAAGCTAAAAAGATGATTAAACTTCCATTGGGAAGCTTGAAACAAGAGCTTTCAAATTGTTCCAAGAATATCTTAGCGAAGTAATCTTGATAGTTTAGGCGCTTCTCACGTTTTATTAAATACTTACATATTTACATCAAAGTCAAGTATGTACATGTAAATGATATACTAACTATTTAATATGTTTAGTGAGTCACCTGCCGTAACGTTGACTTACCACTATGCTGAAGTAGTATTTATTATTATAGGCCTATAGTATTGCTAGTATGTTTTATTGAAGATACTTATTAAATAATGAAATTATAAATTTCGATTTTATTAATAAGATATATAACGAATTTCTAAAAATCAAATTAACGAATTTTTTTATAACGAAGGCCTGATTGTCCCAGCTACTAGATTAGTAAATTAATTTAACAATTAAATATCGTCTTTTGAATGATCACGATAATATTCAAAATCCAAAAATAATTGTCTATTGTTGGTTGTTGGAAAGGATTAGGATGCCAACATTGATTTCAGGTTGCTTGTCATCTTATCTAAAATATCTAATATAAATAATCCTGATCATGACAATTTCCACATAATCATTCCTAAACTATAGATGCCTGATGTAAATGTAAAGTTCTGGCGTCCTCCATATATGGAGTTACTCCATACATTTGAGGTTTACTCGTTGACTAAATCCTAAATAAGAAATAACAGCTTGATAATAAGATATCACAGTGTTTTTTCTTATCGTGAAGTAATTTAATTCCAATAATAATATCACGAAATAAATCTTTCTTTTTTCACGTAACTTTATTAAAATTTTTGCGTAAGGAATGATTTAAATCTCCATTTGGTGCAAAATCTAAAATAAATGCATAATTCTTGGTTTTGGGACTCTATAATATTTTATTACAAATTTTGAATTCAACTGATAGGTACGTTTTAGCTATATTTTAAAAAATCTAATTAAATGTTAATAAGAACGAACTGATTATTACCTCGTTTGAAAATTTCGTATCCACATTCTTGGAGTTATTTAAAACCTTTAATACGCAGTTTCTTTTCTGCCTCATAAATTCTGCTAAACCCATCCTCTGCAATATATTCAATTATTAAATGGAACCCATTCTAAATATAGATATGGTTGTAATATATGTTTTATTTCATAATATTCTTTGAGGTATAATTTTAAACCTGATAGTGTTTGATGAAATTATTCAATGTTTTTATTGCCACTCGTTTTTTCTCATCGGGTACGTGCTTGTGTTGCGCGAAAAACAACTACATTGACCATACCATGTTCAGGTAAGGATTTCATTTTCGATCATCTCAACTGTCGTAATTCAAAAGTGTTGTAATTAATTACAACTTATGCAACTAGATACATTATTAATAAAAAATATTACTATTATTAAAAAACGAGTTGCAATGATTATATATACATTATTAATAAAAGTTTTTTTATGGCTATCAAGTATTTTATATATTTATTCAATGTAAATAATGCTTGGCATTGCATTTATTATTCATTTATTATGCATGTTATTGTAAAAGATAGGAGGAAGACAAAAAACATTGCTGTAAAAATTTTTTTGTCTTTACCGTCATCAAAAAATTGTGTCATGAGGTTTAACAAACGATCGGGCGAACTTTATACACAACCACGTAATCAATACTAAGTGTCCAAGTCAATAACAAGAGCTTGTATGGGAGACAGACCAGTAACTTGATCAGAGTACTAGATGAAGTTAGATCCAAGCATGCCTCGAAAGACGAATGTGCTGAAAATAACTGCATTATTCCAAAATAAAGTTTGATTAAACTTAAAAAAAGAAATTTAATTAATTGTTAAAAGCTACAAAGTAATTAATTATCTCATTTAAAAATTATGTATCCACATTCTAAGAGCTATTTAAAATTTTCAAAACAATTTGCTTTTCTGACTATTTATTTTCTACTTAGAACTAATGTTTTTCTCCAAGTTGCCTTATAAATTTGATTAAAACCACCTTTTGCAATATATTCAACACCTAAAAGATTATAAATTTAACCCATTTTAAAAATTGTCGTGACTCGGGATAATAAGAGCTTAATTTTAGACCTGATTACTGAACATTGTATTTCATGTTTCTTTGCCACAATTTTGCACGGCTTATACTGTGCGGAAATTTAATTATTATATTATTTTATTTCATTATAAATTGCATCAGATACATTGATGAGATTTATATTTTTTTTAGCAAAAAAATGTGTTTTTATGAGGAAAAATTTTTTTAAGTTACAAACGTTATTAAACAGTTTTTATGCAAAATAAAAAAAAAATCATTTTTTTAATAATAAAAATAAATTTTTAGATTTATCAAATTTATCAATACAATATTTAAATGTAATGATTTTTATTATTAAATAAATTAATTTTTACATTTGAGATTGGTATCATCATTATTGTTTTTATTTTTATTTAATTTTTTTTATTATATTATGTGTTCCTAACCTTATTTTTTGTTCAATGATCAGAAATATGTAATATCACTATCGTGGAGTAAGAATTTTTATTTTTAATATGACGTGTTCTTTTTTTGTGGGACATTCTTTATGAAATAGTTGATGAAATAGTTTGAGAAATGGAGTTTCTAAAGAGACTGATTGTAATGTAGTCGATATATTTGGAGAAGTTAATACAGTAGGAGTTGCATTTTTACGAAGATCTTTAACTTTGTAATTACTATTCCTTTTGTATTTACTAGTTCTATGTAATATTTCTTGCTGGCTATTATTACACGTGATATCATTAATAAATTTGACAAAAAGTAAATTCATTCTTTCATTTTCAGATCTTTAGAGGAATGTGTGAACGTATGGTGAATTTGGAAATTTCATCAAAAAAAAAATCAGAAAGACAAAAAATAATATTTTAAATTAAATTGACCGATTTTTTGAAACAATGAAAAATAGATTTCAAATAAACATTTAGTCAAAGAAATATGATCAATGTTTAAGCTTAACTGTTAAATAAATATACATTTTTGGTTAATAAAAAATGATATATGTGATACGAAATAGTCGTAAATAGTGTTACTTTAAAGGTAGATCTTCACATTATTCATTATCCCAAAGATATAACACAGATTCGATAATAAAACATAATGAATTTTTATGATTTCAAATTTTAAAAAATTATTNAAATAGTTTGAGAAATGGAGTTTCTAAAGAGACTGATTGTAATGTAGTCGATATATTTGGAGAAGTTAATACAGTAGGAGTTGCATTTTTACGAAGATCTTTAACTTTGTAATTACTATTCCTTTTGTATTTACTAGTTCTATGTAATATTTCTTGCTGGCTATTATTACACGTGATATCATTAATAAATTTGACAAAAAGTAAATTCATTCTTTCATTTTCAGATCTTTAGAGGAATGTGTGAACGTATGGTGAATTTGGAAATTTCATCAAAAAAAAAATCAGAATGACAAAAAATAATATTTTAAATTAAATTGACCGATTTTTTGAAACAATGAAAAATAGATTTCAAATAAACATTTAGTCAAAGAAATATGATCAATGTTTAAGCTTAACTGTTAAATAAATATACATTTTTGGTTAATAAAAAATGATATATGTGATACGAAATAGTCGTAAATAGTGTTACTTTAAAGGTAGATCTTCACATTATTCATTATCCCAAAGATATAACACAGATTCGATAATAAAACATAATGAATTTTTATGATTTCAAATTTTAAAAAATTATTGAAATTATTATGATTATTAAATACCTGATATTGATGAATTGATAATAGGTTCTGACATAGAGTCTAACGATATACTAAAATATCTAGAATTTGGATGCTCATAGAATGAATTATTTACAAATGGCTTTTTGAATTTTATCATTTCAATTCTTTCTTTCGATACAAAAGTATTTATAATTAAATAAGAATTTTAATTTTCCTAAAGTAATAGTTTTTGTTACAAGAATTTATATTATTTTTTTACAATGGGGGTCGAGTGGTATTATAATATAAATTACTATTACTATTATATAAATTATTGTTATTATTGTAATTCACAGAATATACAAATAAATTATAATAATAAACGTCAACTTATAAATATTTTTTTTAATTTTTTTTTTCCCAACGGAGCCGTGCTCCAATAAACTTTATTAATAAATTTGTAGTTATAAATATTTTTTTTAATAATTTTTGAAGGATCTTTAAATTGTGTATATATTTTAATTTTCTAATTTATGAAAAAAGAAATTTTTAATGTGGAGGAGGAATCCTTGTTGGAATGAGATTTCAAGATTTCGAGGGGAGTGCGTCTATTTAAACTTTCTAAAAAAAGAACGTTGCGTATTATCTCAAATATAAAGAGTGCGTATTTATTGTTATATTGCTGTGTATATATTAATAAAACAAAATAATAATAATAATTAATTACATTAATCGAGGTTTGTTAGCATATATATAAAAATGAATTGTTTGGTTAGTTAGAAAAAAATTTAAATTACCTTTCTCTGATTAAATTTTGAGAAGAACGATTATAATTTGAATTATTAGTAGAGGTTTTATAAATAAATAAAAATAAGATAATAAATACTAAAGTTAGCCACAGTATGGTGGTAGGTCAATGTTATGTCTCATAGTTTAGGTTCATTGAACATATAAATAGTTAGTTTATAGTTAGTTTATATATTTAATAAAACTGTGAGGAGCACCGACAAAAAAGAAAGAAAAAAGAAAAATTCTTGCAGGTCTCTTGCATAATGAATATGTAAATCTTAATTTATATTCATTTCCCTATTTTTACAATATATTATGATTTTAAACAAAGAAAAATTCTTGTTGCACCGTAACCGTGTAATGCATGTTTAAATTTTTTTTCAAAATTTAAGCAGAGAATATCTTTATAATTTTTTTATCAGAAGTGCATCAGCTCAATCTGAGCACAACATATATAAACAACATATGGGCCAATTTTCAGAATGAGATTTTATATATTATACTATATTATAATGTAATATATAAAATTTCATTCTGAAAATTGGCCTCATTTAATATAATTATCATTGTAATTATATTTAATTATCCATCAATTATTTGGTCTAACCTTAGGAGAAATGGCTGTTAAATATTATATTCGAACAATAATTTTGGTTAATTATGGATAACAAGAAGCTTTTTATATTAAATGTTACATTAAATATTATATTAAATATTGTATACCCTCCTATTAACTTTCCACATGATGAATATTATAATTGTCAATAACTGTATAGCATTGCAACATGCATAAAAGTAAACGTAAAAAAGTAGGTTAATAAAGAAACTATAGGTCTTATTTTAAAATTATTATCACCGAAAAAGTTGCTTTTTTTGATTATATTATATTTTATAACATTTTTTTAATAGTTAACAAAATTTGTTACATAAAATAAAATTATGCAGTCATAAAATCGTGTCACGAAGTTTAACGATCGAAAGTCCAGAATTCGGGAGAAACATACCGCATAATCACGAAGTGTCCAAGTTAACAACGGCTTTCATTAGTGCTTGATCAGAGTATTAGAAAGCAGTTATATCCAAAGCCTGCCTCGACTACCCCTATTATTTGGCGAATGTGTTATAAACAAATGCATAATTTTAGTTTTAAGAACTTAGGTTACTCCATTACAAAGTTCGACTTAAAATGACAGCTATATTTAAAAAATATATAATTTTGTGAATATTAATGAAAGATATTTAATTAATTAGTTATTAAAAGCACAAAGTGATGTAGACGTAATTTTAATATCAATTTTGACAAATGCTGATTGCTATTTATATGTTTTCGGGAATTTTAAAAAAAATCAATCTTTGACTTTTAAAAATAATATCTTTTAATCCAAAACAAAATAAATACATAAATATAATAAATGAAATACAAAGTAGAAAATTTAGATGTCATAAGTAATATGTCAAAAAAATAAAAGTAAATAAGTTTGGTCATTCCAAAGAAATAATGAAAATTCAATAATAAAATAAAATAAACATTCATTAAAATATTCGGGATCTATTTACATAATAAAACATCAATTCAATTAAAAAATATTTAAAAAAAATAATTCTACGAACTTGATTCAGATTCAGAATTTTCCATATTACTTATTCGAACTATTTAAAAATTGTCAAATAAATAGCATGACAGAATTTCCCTCTAATTGGCTGTTGATCTTTATGATCAATATGACATAGTATAAATTGTGATTGGTCAAAAATATATAAACATTTTGTCCGGATCAAAAAATGAGTTTATCTTATTTTAAACATATACATTATATAAGAGTATTTTGATAATAATGAAAATAATATAGAAGAGAAAGAAGTAGAAATACAAGAAATTTCAAATAGGTTAGATTTAAAATTCATCAATTAAAACTTTGAACGTTTTTTGGCAAGATTTGTTTATTTGTTTATATATGTTGTGCTCAGATAATTCCGATAGAAGTAACTTCAGAGTTTATCATTTCCTCAAAATATAACGTCTACATTTTACATCCGAACGTTCTTGTTTTTTTAGAAAAGTTTAAATAGACGCACTCCCCGCAAAATCTCGAAATTTCATTCCAACAAGGATTCCTTTTAAAAAGACTTCCACATTAAAAATTTCTTCATAAATCATATATGTATATATACGTAATTTAAAGATTATATTTATAAGTGAATTACAATAATCATTTATAATACCATTGTAAAATATAATATAAATAATTCGTGTAACAACAACTATTCTTGTATCGCACATAATATGTTTGAACCTGCCGATTATCGCATCTGTCACAATTGTGGCAAAGAAACATATATTGATATTAGAAAATTATGTCAACAATGTTATACGAGTGGCAATAAAAACATTGATAATTTCATTAAACACACGCAGATATCAGGTTTAAAATTATTCCTCAAAGAATATCATAAATTAAAACCCGAATTACAACCATATCTATATTTAGAATGGGTTCCATTTAATAATTTTTTAGATATTGAATATATTGCAGAAGGTGGATTTAGTAAAATTTTTAAGGCAACTTGGAATTTGAATTTCCAGAAAAGGAACATTGTTTTAAAAGTTTTAAATTACTCCAAGAATGTGGATACGAAATTTTTAAATGAGGTAATTAATCATTCATACTTATTAACATTTAATTAAATTTAGCATTCACTATATTTTATATTTTATTTTTATTTTTAAATATAGCTAAAACTTACCTATCAGTTGAAGTCAAAATTTGTGATAAAATGTTATGGAGCAACCCAAGACCCAAAAACCAAGAATTTTGCATTTATTTTAGATTATGCACCAAATGGAGATTTAAATCACTTTTTACGTAAAAACTTTAAAAAAGTTACGTGGAAAAAAAGGATAGATTTATTTCGTGATTTTATTATTGGAATTAAATTACTTCACGATAAGAAAATTGTACACTGTGATTTACACAGTGGCAATATTCTTATTATCAAAAATGATTTTAAAGCTGTTATTTCTGATTTAGGGTTTAGTCAACGAGTAACTAGTAATTCAGGAAATTCAAAGAAGGCTCAAATGTATGGAGTAATTTCATATATGGCTCCAGAACTTTTTAGAGGTCAACCTTATTCATTTGCATCAGATATTTATAGTTTAGGAATGATTATGTGGCAATTGACATCAGGACATAGACCATTTAATGATCGAGAACATGGACCAATTCTTATATTAGATATTTTAGATGGGAAACGACCTAAAACCACTAAAGATACACCAGAATGTTGGGAAAATTTAATGAAAAAATGTTGGCATCCTAATCCTTCCCAACGACCAACAATAGATGAAATTTATCAATTATTTTTAGATTTTGAATATTATTGTGATCATTCAAAAGGTAATATCGAAAAAAATTATCCAGATAAATATGACATTTGGTTAGAATTTAAAAAGGCGGAAAAAGCAAGACTTGAAATGATCAAATCCAAAAAGCCTAATCCTTTATATGAGCATCCAAATTCTAAATATTTTAGTATATCATTAGACTCTATGTTAGAATCGATTATTGATTCAGGTATTTTAATAATAATTTCTTAAAATTAAAATCATAAAAAACATTATGTTAATGCATATTTCTATCGATCAATTCTTGATAGATAAATTTGATATCACGAATAGCAAGTAAGAATTATATAACGTTATATCAAATAAGATTTATAAATAATTGTTAATTGATTTTAAATTAATTTATTAATTGTTACGTCCGTATTTAAAATTTTTTAAATAGTTCTGGTCGAATAAATAATATTGAAAATATTGAAAATTCCGAACCTGAATTATCAGGTATTTAATAATATAATAGTGATTTAATTAAAGTTATTATATTAATAAAATTAATATATTATTTCTATAGATCAATTCTCAAATGATAATTTTGATATTATGGATAGCAAGTAAGAAATCATACAATGTTATATAATATTATATAAGATTTACATATAATATTATTTATTGATTTTAAATTAATTTATTGACTATTATTTATTTGACAATTTTTAAATAGTTCTGATCGAATAAGTAATATTGAAAATTCGGTTCTTGAAAATTCTAAAAATTCAATTTTTATATTTTTTACATTTTTTTGTTTCTTTCATATTTTATTACACGTTTTATTATCGAATTTATATCATCTTTTGGTGAGATAACTTTTGATATCTCATCTTTTATCTAGATTTATTATTTATAACTATTACTTGTCTCATTTATCATTATTGGTTAATAAAATGGTATATATCGTATTTTACAGGCCAATAGTACCCGAGTCTTTTACAAATTTTGAAATTTTTGCCTTATATCCGGTCCTGAAATAATTCTGAGGGGATACTTTAGTCTGCAAAATACGTTATATAAGTTAACTGTTAAATTTTTATGGCGCATACATAGAACAAATATAAAATAAGAATATGGAATTAGATACTTTGATTGATATAGTACAGTTAAGCTTAACATTGACCATTGTAGTTTCTTTGACTTAATGTAATGTTTATTTGAAATTTATTTTTCTACAATAAGTCTTATTGTTCTAACAAATCTAAAGATAAAATTGATATAATATTGAATATATCAGATAGAAATGTTCAAAAAATATTATTTTTTTGAAGAAATTTCTAATAACTCCGCAAATTACTCACTACGTTTACACATTCTTCTAAAGATTGAATCCTCATTTTGCAGGGTGCATATAAACGATCACATTCAATTATTTTTTCCTGAATCTATAATTAATAATAATTATAATAACAATAATTAGTAATATAATTAACGACAATTATAATAATAAAATAGTAATAATGAAATACCTAATACTAAAATCTTATCATAATCTACAACAGTTCTTAAACGATGAGCAATATATAATAAAGAAATTCTTGGCGAATAGTTTCTTTGAATCATTCTATCCTTATCGTAACTTTTTTAAAATTTTTGCGTAAAAAATGAAGTAAATCTCCATTTGGTGCATAATCCAAGATAAATGCATAGTTCTTGGTTTTGGAGTCTTGGGTTGCTCCATAACATTTTATTACAAATTTTGAACTGATAGGTAAGTTTTAACTATATCAGGTATTTGAAAATAAATGCTGATAAAATGAAAATTTTAATTAAATGGCCATTCAAATTCCAAGTTGCCTTAAAAATTTTACTAAACCCGCCTTCTGCAATGTAGGTTTTATTTTATAACATCCTTGGAGGTATAATTTTAAACCTGATAACTACGTGTGTTATCAATGTTTTTATTACACTGTTGAAGGTTCAAAAAAAGCATATTCAAATAATAACTTCTTATTTTTCGGTGAGAAATCAACCCTTTTTATATTATTTTTTGTTATCCGAAAGTAGTTTTATTAAATTAAAAATTCATAGCTAGTATTGAGTTAAATATTTTTTTCATATAATAAAAGTTACAAATATTACGCCTCGGGGGAATATTTATTTCCCTACAATATTTTAACAAGTGTATTATAATAAATAGAGTATGTGATAATTCAGTAATTGTGATAATAAACATATAAACAAAAATAATAATCAATGTTTTGTAGGTATTAATATTTATCTATTATTATTTATTTATTTTTAGAACTGAATTAATAAAGTAACGAATTATAGAAATTAATACATAGTTCAATGAATAGACAAATAAAACAATAGTTGAGTATAAAAAAAAACCGGGGGACGATGAATAAGAATTTATATTAGAAGAGGAGAGAATGGATATTGTATATTTTATGAAGAATGGAAGCAATGTAAGAATTGTAAATGTAAATGTGTAGTACTAAAATTTTAGTGTGCGTCGCCACAATTCCAGAATACAATAATAGATTAAATATGTATCGAAATTTCTTTTTTGGAATTATAAAAAAGTAACAATTGATGATATTACGATGACCACAGCATATTCCCCACACCAGCTCATTTGATCTTTAAATATGTAGACGCTAGTTATTTTTTGACAGCCTGCAGTGTTGTTGTCTGCTTATTGTTTCAGTGTTTATATTTGGTTTGGTTAATGAAAAGGCGCCAGTTAACAAATAAACAAATGCGTACAAATAAATAACGGAGACGGAAAAAGTCATGATTGTCGATAATTACTTCATCGAACGAACTTTTACAAAGGGAAAAAGCGATACTATTTATAATTAATTTACAAGAGATCTTTATTTTTTCCCTTCAATAAGATAATTAAGATTTTCGTAATGTTCGTATAATATTTAGATAATATATTACCTACAAAATAGTGATTTTTTTTATTTTTAGTTTTTCCTTCACGTTATACACAGTACTTATAATATTAAAATTTAGATAATTAAACGTTTTCACGTTATACACAGTACATATAATATTACGTTTTAGGTTTTCTTATCTATAATACATTAAAAATGTAATAATAAATATGTAAATGATATTATCAATAGCTATGGTTTTAACCATTTTGTGAAATATGCAGTCATCAGAACTTTATGTGGAACATACTACATAATTACTAAGTATCCAAGTTAATAACGCGAGCTTTCATGTAAGGAAAACTATCGCTTGACTAGAGTACCAGAAGAAGTTGTATCCAAAGCCTGCCCTATTCTTTGGCGAATGTGCTGAAAATAAATGCGTAATTTTAGTTTTTAAGAACTTGGTCTCCATTACAAAGTTCGACTTAAACTGATAGCTATATTTAAAATATAATCCAATTAACAACCGGATAAATTTAACCGTAAATTATAATAAAACTAAAGTATGATTTTTTTTAAAAAAATAATAAAAATTAATAATATGTTATTTGGCTATTTTTAGAATCAATATAAATTTTTCTTTAATTTAGAAATAATTTTATATAAGAAACAAAAATTTATTTGTTAAATTTACTGTTTTTTGAATTTTCCGGTTGTTACACGGATCACGAAAAGCACAAAGTAATATTTAAGTTATGTATCATTTTCTCTATAAAACTTGTTATTCTCAAAGCTCTTTTGCAATATATTCAACATCCATTTAAAAAATTGTCGTGGTTCAGGATTAAAGCTCTCAACGGTTCGGTTCGGTCCGGATTCGGTTTGAAACTGAATGATAATTATCCAAAACCGAACCGAACCGGTTTTATTCGATTTTTATATATTCAATAATTATCAAGGACGTTACTAAATCGCAACACCACAATGAGAATTGGCAAATAAAATTGTCAGATTTTGTGATGCAATTTTGTCAAATTTTGACTATGAAACCATCTTCCAGGTCATAAGAAAAAATGCTCCTTGTAATTTTTTACATCTAAATATCACTTTTAACCCTAACTCTAGGCCTGATGCAAGCTAATAAATTTCATTGTGGTGTTCAACACCACTGGTGCGTTTTAAAATTTTTCATTATTAAAATCCTCCAACCGAAATATTCGGTTCGGTTACGGTTTATAAACAGAAACCGAACCGAATATTTCGGTTTATATATTAATAAACCGAACAGATTGAGAGCTTTATTCAGGATACCAAAGGTTTAATTTGAAATCTGTGTTTTTTTTTGATAATATCAATTTCATCAGCTTCTTTATGTGATAAAAAAAATAAATAAATATGATTTCTATTATTTAGGTGTTACGAATGGCTCTGGAATTTTAAAAAATCATCACTTTTAAATAATATCTTTTAATCCAAAATAAAATAAATACATAAATATAATAAATGAAATATAAAGTAGTAAATAAAGCTAAACTTAGATGTCGTAAGTAATGTACGAAAATAAAAGTGAATAAGTTGTCATTCCAAAGAAACAATAAAAATTCAACAATAAAACGTGATATCTGTTAAAATAATTAAAATATTCAGGATCTATTTACATAAAATATAAAAAATATTAATTCAATGATATTACTTTGATTTTCCTTAGATTTCGAAATTTTTTATTTGATCAGAACTATTAAAAATTGGTAAATACATAAATACATAATAGTTAGTAAATTAATAAATAATTATATATAAATATACGAATTTTTTATAACTATTAAATACCTGAATCAATAATTTCTATGTCTAATGATATACTATAATATCTGGGATTTGGAATGGATTATTTACAAATGCCTTTTTGGACTTTATCATTTCTTTTTTTTCCGCCTTTTTAAATTCTAACAAAAAATTATATTTATCTGGATATATTTTTTATTTTGACAATAATATTCAAAATCTAAAAATAATCGATAAATTTCATCTATTGTTGGTCGCGGGGAAGGATTAAAATGCCAACATTTTTTCATTAAAATTTCCCAACATTCTGTTGTATCTTTAGTGATCTCGGGTCGCTTTCCATCTAAAATATAATATAAGATTTGGTTCATGTTGCTCTCTATCATGAAATGGCTTATTCCCCGTTGTTGATTCCCTTCTTCCTAAACTATAGATATCTGGTGCAAATGTATATGGTTCACCCTTAAAAAATTTTGGCGCCATATGGAATTACTTCATACATTTGAGGTTTCTTTGAATTTTTCGAATTAACAGTTACTCTTTGACCAAATCCTAAATCAGAGATAAAAATCATTCGTGATAATAAAATATTGCCACTTTGTAAATCACAATGTATAATTTTATTGCCGTGAAGAAATTTAGTTCCAATAATAATATCACAAAATAAATCAATCTTTTTTTCACGTAACTTTTTGCGTAAAAATGATGTAATCGAAATGCCAGTTAAATGTTGATTGACGCAGAGTTTTCTGGAAACTATGTTGTGCATAGTTACGAAAGTCGGTATTATTAAAATTAAATATACCAAGTCATTATTGTATTATTCGTTAAGTTTTTCTGTGAATATAATTGATTCTTGACTCATAATCACCTCAGATGCCGCAGATTGACCAGAATTATAAAAACAGCCAGCCCTTCTAAATTCTCCATAATTTTGGCTGGTTTTAATCTGACATATATATCTCATTTATCTTTATCGCAGAAAATTTTTTTAAAAAAAAAATAAATAACCACGAAAAGAAATTTTACAACGAAAAATCAATAGTCTTGTAAACAATATTTTATTTTGTTGATGATAATGATAAGAAAGATGCCGGAATTATAAATTTACATATACATTAAGTTTATATTTGTTTAATCGACAGTATATTAAATGGTGCCATAAGCTGGTGGTAAAATAGAATCATTAATTGACGAAAGAATTAAAGATATTGTGCTATCGTATGAAGGTAAATTATTATTATTACTGGATGATAAATTATTATATAAATTATTGTCTCTGGAAGTTATATTATTATTATCGGAAGGTATTGAAGGTATTGAAGATGACAAATCTTCGTTGATTTCTCTGTCAAAATAATAATTATTGTAGGTAGGAAGTGTATCAAACATAGTAGTACCAATTGGACTTGGACATGAAGTAATTATGACAGGTAAACTTGCTGTAAGTTTATAATAATCTTTATCTTCAATTTGAAATGTAACATCAAATCTTAATTTATGTTCGATACGAATTTGGTTGTTGTCAGAATCTGCTAAACATCGAGACTCTGGAATTGACATTTCTTCATTTTTAATCCAAGTTTCATCAACAAAAGGAATTGATGACGAATCTCTCTTTATATCAATTACTACTACTTCTTTCATGGTTTTCGGTCCAACGTTATAGGTTCTGTGCTCTTCAAAAATCAAATTAAATTGACTTATATTTATTTCTTTTATTAAAGGTCTTATAATAAGTTCTACTGGAATCTTATCATTAAGGCAGAAATATTTTGTTCCAATTGAAAATTCATATTCAACTTTATTCTTCCATGAATTAAGAAGAACAACACTTTGCAGTGAATTAAAATAATTAGACATCAAACATCTATTGATTTGGATTTTACGTTTAGTATGAAGATTTGGTGCGAAAGTTGGTCTTTTTAAGGTAGCTTTAAGGTTATAACGAACGTAACTTCTATTACATTGTTCAATCGTTTCTATTAATGTTCCAGGAAGGGCTAATTCAAAATTCCAGCAATAATTGCCTGGCCGAAGAACATGATATTTTTCTTGCGCAGCAAGGAAAACCCAATCATGTCTATATAATATTCTCTTTTCGCTGGTTTCTGTAATGTTACCTAAGTAAAAGATAAAAAAAATAATACATACAGTATATGATTAAGTATTATGAGTAATGAATAATGTAAGAAATACATTAAAATATTCAACATTTACCACTATCCCACGCAGTTTTTGATTTTCCCTGAAATGTCAATTTAATTTCTTTGGATTTAATAGGTTCCGTAATTACTAACACGAGTTGTCCGCGTAGAACGCAACCTACAGATTCCGTAGGTGACCCTCTCAAAGTTAAACTATCTTGTTCTAATCGAATTTGAAATAAAAATGTCATTATATATGATTTACTTTCACGAAAATTGAATCGCTGACGATTTAGCTCTGCTCCTTATAAGTTAAAAAAAAAATCAAATTATAGTCTATTTTGAGTATTCTAAGACTTAATTTGGAAAACATTTTCTAAATTAGTGATGGATGTGTGTTATGCTAACCTATTATTAAAAATTCTTTCTTGGCTATTTTTTTCGAACTAATTTATGCAATAGCATTAATGCAGTGCAGTTTTTATATTCGTAAACAATCTTTTTTTTTTTGAATATTTTTCATTAAACAATGATAAAAACCAAGATTTTCAGAGGCAAGTGAGGAAAATAATGCTGATTTTTTGGAAATAATGTGTGCAAGATGACTCAAACTTGGCAAGATTTTGCCAATTAAGGAAATCTATTGTATTTTTATATATGGTTACTTATTGTTTGTATTATTTATGGGATTGATAAATTAATCCGGGTGGCTTTCGAAAATTTAAATTTAGAAAATAATATAAGTTTATTAATAAGGAATTTACAATGCAATAATGAATTTTCAATGCAATACGGAATTTACAATGCGATTTTAAATGTTTTTGTTAGTGATTTAAAGCTGTATTAGGTAGAGAAGATGATTAGAACTTGGCTTATTGCATACTATAGGCATTATTTATTCCACAAACCGCGTAGCTTTAAAATATCTCTAAAAAAAATTATCAAAAAGCCATTGTCACAATGAAATTTGATACGACCAACTCCAGGTACAGTTTTAAACTCAAATCATCTTATTGCATATATTGATTATGGCAATTCTTTGATTTTTTTTTGTGACAACACAAGCCCCAACAAAGAAATTCAATTGATGTGCAGTATCACCAGAAATTTTCTACCCACCTCATGATATTTCACGTGGGGTAGGTTTTCTGAATTTCATTGGTCCATAGTTTTGCAGGTGATTAGAACGCAAGTTTCATGTGACAAATGGTATGTGATAAGTAGTGTTCCGATCCTTAATCCTATAAATCCGGATGGATCCTATAATCCGGATGAATCCTATAATCCGAATTTGTTTATTTTAAAAAGGATTTATCCGAAAAAAAAACGGATTACGGATACGCAAAAGTTTCATTTTTGATAGATCACGAGTTATTTTTTTGATATACTTTGATGTACCTCGAATTTTGATTATTTTTTTGATATATTT